>OZ037779.1:2461066-2466066 GCA_964035525.1 Porites cylindrica | reverse complement strand
CCTCTGCTGTCAGTTCCCAAGTTACGCCGAATTATTCTTCGAAGCAATCAAGTTGTGGGGTAATTTTTTTTCACAATAATATAGCTTGGACATAGAACGCGCGTTGGTTCGAGAGCGCGCGGTAATGTTCCACTTTGCTTTGTGACTTCAAATCACCGCTTGTGACATCACTTTTTTCAAATGACAGCTTCTACAAGTCTACGTTCGCCTTTAAGTGCAACTACAGGCCTAGAAAACGGCCGCGAACGCCAGACAAACAAGCCAAAAGGCCATAAACAACTTGCCCTCGATCGACAACACAAGACCGACTTCGTTAATAGTTGTTATTAACGGTCGACAGCTTAAATGAACCGCCGAAACCAGCGCCTTGCAGTAAAGACCAACGAGAGAAAGGGCGAGTTCAATATATACAAGCAAACAAGTACTGATTCAAAGCTGTACTCACGGTATAGACGGATGTTTATGATCCTGCTTGCTTGCTTGCTTTTCAACCGTCGACCGTAATCCTCTTTCTTGAACATACACATCTCTGGCGACTTTCGCTTCACCTCACCTTTGAGAGAGTAAAACATTTCAGTCTCTACTATTCTCTACTGAGCGAGCTGCTTTTTAAATAACATGCTAGCTTAGCTACAAATCAACTTCAACATATTCCAAGATCATTTACCTTCTTTCTTGGTCCCCGGAGACTTCTTTCTCTCTCTCCGTGATTTTTATCGATCGATCCATCACCTGTATGAGAAACAATCACACGCGCGCACGTTACCAGTTGTATCATTGGCGGTAACAGTTATGCTCGCAAGGAATTCTGGGATAGAAAAACAGAATTTGTGCAGAACAGTAGCACTCCCCGCCAAAAGAAGGAAATTTTATAAGTCTCCAACGAGGAAATAATTGGAAGGAGAAACAACGTCTGCCTTTCCTTTTGATGTAGAAAGTCCCAAATGTAACGTTTTCCTTTCGCTGGAGACTCTTCACGGTTTACAAAGCTGGGCTGAGACGTTAGGCACACACCATGACCGGTGGTCTCTCGTTAGGCTTCAAGCTCGGTTCTTTGAACAAGAAGCACCCATTTAAGCCTTCCCGGACTTAATGATGTCCCAGGCACTTTGTAAACAATGGAAATGGTTTTCTTTCGCGATTTTGTGGCTCCAAAGAATAAAAACAACACCATTTTCGACCAGCTCCAATCGAACGTTCCATGCAGTTCAACATGACCGTTCGAAAAGAGGAACGAACAGCGCAGACTCAGAATTTAAAATTTTTCTACCCAATGCTACGCGGTCGGAGAGGAAACGGAAGTAAATTGTGAAACGTCTCAAAAGTAACAAAAATTACAATGCGCAAGCAGAAAAAGGAAAACAATGTCCTCTCTTTTTTTTGTTCTATATCTCAATATTGCTATTTTTCCATCACTAACCAAAATAATAACAAACAAATTTAAAAAAAGACAAATAAAATAACAACATACAAATGTACTATTCCCAATGTATTAACACACAAACATGCTCCCTTTTCCCAACTTCTATTTTGCTCCGAAACTAAGCCCATTAATGTGCCCTCATTATTTTCTTTGCCTGTACTGTACGTAAACATTCCACCATATCAACTTCTTTCTTACGGCCAAAGAAACCAAAACCACGGTGAACGATCCGTATAAGCGCCGCGTCAAAACCGGAAATCCCTTTATGCCTACCCTAACTAGCCATTTGAGAATTAATATTTGTCCTCAAAAATTCCCAGAAAATTAACTGCAAAATTAAAAATAAACAATGCGTGTTTTCTTCACTATTCTAAAACCTATCTGTTTAAAAAACTGGGGTCAACCGATCATTTACAAATCAAACCTTGGTAGTCAAAGCAGAATTCGCAATTCAATGTAAACAAATATATAAGCTCAAGCAAATGGGTCTGAAAAAAAAAAAAGCGTAATCTGAAAGATAACAAATTATTGTTCCTGCAAATACCATCATTTATTGATTACTGCACTTAACACATTTTCTCAAAGATTTTCAAAATGCAGAGAAAAGGGGGAGCTAAGGTACTCAGCCACACCTACAAACACGTACTCCCGCCAAACCCATAAGCCATGAATCTTCCAATGAACAAGCTCGGGTGAGTGCTTTAACACCCAAAAATTTCAATATAAAATGCCCCAATCACAATATTGTACAATTCTAATACACAAACAAAGATTCTAGGCAGAAATGGAAACATCCATCTAGGCTTAGCTTCAAAGGTTATATTTCGTCTTATCCTCGTTAATAATCAAAAGCAGACAATAGCCCAGCCCCCTCCCCCTCCCCCTCCCCACCAACACAAAACCCTTCATACAAAACAGATGTCAACAATTAATTTTTGACTTCGGCTTCATCACCAGTATATCTCACTACCCATGTGGGATTTCAATACTATACTGCTTAACCACTGAATAGCATAAGTAATGAAGACACATTATAACATATCAGCACAATCAATGTATGATTAATTGTTTATTCCGCCTTTGCCTTGCATAACAAGCTCCCTCTTGTGTGTTTCTTTTTTATTTTTGCGGGTTGGCGGACATACAGTTGATTTTTCACACGAAAAATGTTCAATTCATTTTCCTTCCAAAAAAAGATAAGGAAAATGCACACTTCTTCAACAACAAAGTAACCTACAAGTAATGTTTCAATGATAACAGCTGAAATGGATGGTCGTGAGTTTGATTCAATTATTTTTCTTCCAAATTCAACATAAATCTCAACGTATTACAAAAACGAAAAGCTACGGTAATAATTTACGCTACACGAACAATAATGTGCAAGGAAATATGGGAAAAGTTACCTGCTCACCTAAACATACATCTACAGTGAACAATACATTCACCAAGCATTATACGACAGAGCAATTGCAAAGGAAATAGCTACAACAAATAAACCTTATGAACTCTTAACATCCCACCCCTGTTAACAACAAATCTTACCTACCAGTCAGGGAATCAAACCAGGAAAAAAAATTTACCAAAAGTAAGAACTGGCTCTTATCCTGTTAGGCACACATCTCTGCAAGCAATACAACCTGTTCACCAGGTCAGTCAGGATATATTGTATCAGGTCCAAGTGCAGTTGCCAACTATTCTCACAGTTTCATGATACCCCTTGCTGAGTAGAAGGGTTATGTGGATTTTGTCAACATCAGCCACCAAGACTATAGCTAGGGCCTCCTTGCTGCCCAGATCCTGTGCTTTGAAGATGTCTGCTGTTTCCTTTTTAAGTCCATTTCCTTCACACCCGGGATTGACATCAAAGGATGCCATTGACAAATAAATAAATAAGATAACATGCACTGCAAAGCCTTGCTGCTGATGCTTGAGTGATGATAATCACTCTCAACGACTACACCTGCGGTACCGCTGATTATTTTATGCAACCAAGTCTATATGCACGCAACAAAATAGGTAAATTCCTGATTTTTATTACAAAAACAATCATATTGAAAGGATACAAATCACCTTATGACAGACCCCTTCTCTCCCACCCCACCCCCCCCCCCCCCCCCCAACCAACACACAAAAAGAAATAATGTCCATGAACTTTATTTTCATACGACCTCTACTGAAAAACAAGGTTATACGAGGTTTTGCTGATGTTTCATTTAAGAGACACAAGCTTTCTCTTTTAATTAAAGTCAAAGTAGTATCTAAAGAAAGGTGTTGGCAAGAAGGCCATAACAAACTCCAGATCCAATACCAAATTTTCCCCTTACCGCAAAGTATCCACAAGGCTAATTGGAAGAGAAACCTAGCCGTTTATAGACATCAATGGGCACTTGTTAAAAGGAATCAAACAATGAAGCATTCAGGCATGGAAAACATTTTCAATTTCTCTCTTCTTAAATCATTGCCTTCTATTTGACAGTCACAACGCACTCATGTTATAGAGACATTACAATTCCAGAGTGACCTGACCTTCTCTTGCTGTTACTGTTAACTAGCATCTTACACTGAATGCAAACTACAAAATACTCCTACAAAAGGGGACATCATCCCCGTTCCCCTGCAACAATCTCATAAAAATGATCTTATGTTCACTTCATTTTTAAGCGAAAATATACAAGGAAATGAGATATGCAGACTTTTTCTCTTTCACTGTAAATTGTCATGCTAAAAATTAAAAACTACTTTTTAGGAAAATAACAAAATTATATTTCAAATTCAACAACAACAAAGAAACGTTTTACCATTTTTCCAAAATATATTCTTTTACAAAAAAATCTGCATGTATGCATACAGCACATTAAAAATCACATCCCTGATCAAATCATGAAGAACAACAATTTTTAAAAGCATTTTAACATTCCAGCTATATGAATAACGCAAGTAAAAAGAATGCTGGCTTACAAGAGTCATGGCTTACTCGCACACATCTCTGTTTGTTTACTAGGATTCCACCTTTCCACAAAAGAAACCTTTCCACACTGTCAACTTCATTTCTTCCAGCATCTACATTCACTCTTATTTTTAACCTCAGCAAAGACCACCTTTCTTTGTTCACAAGGTGGCTGTCACAATTCTTCTGACACAAGAGAAACTAGTTCCACTCCATGCCTGGCAAGACGAACAGAAAGGCATAGCATACATACATTATACTGGTTGTAAACCTGAAAAAAGTCAAAAGGAAAACTCAAGATGACTTAACCTCATTATTTATGTGGGGGTGGGGGGGGGGGGGGGGGGGTTGGGGGTTTGGTGTACTTAACAAAGTTTTCTACCGGGAGGCTCCACTCCAAGGTCCAACCCTATTCCCTTTTCTATACCATTTTACAAAGAAAAGGTACCCTTTTTTCACATACTTTCTACTGAGAAATGATACCTCCTTCACATACCTAGTTTACAACTTTACATCCACATTAACTGCAGTCAAAGAACTTGTCCACGTGAATAAATCGGAAAATGAGAACGTTTTTGCAACTTTCTCACAGCCATGAAATCCAACTACCCTTTCCTCAACAAGTAATTA
>OZ037779.1:2331066-2453566 GCA_964035525.1 Porites cylindrica | reverse complement strand
ACAGCTACCTTACAAGAACAAAAAGATAACACGTTCTACAAATTCACTCTCACCAACATTTCTGATCCACTGCAACTTGAATGTGGTGATGGTTTGAGTAGAATCCAGGCCCCCATTAGACTGTGAGCAAACTCCTTTCTGCTTTTTAGGGAAAATATTGCCAGTTGATTTTTTAACGTAACCCTGTTCCAGATTTCAAGATCCTATCCAATAGGAGCCTAGCATATGTATACAAAAGGACAGGACGTTACAAGTGGAGATGTTATGCTAAACTGCATCAAAGGTCAAATCCTGCAAGAAACAAAAACCACAGAAATCTAGGTTGAGTCTAAGCTTAACTAGACAGAATGGCTGTATCATTTTCAAAACAAGTACAATCTTGACTAAGTAAAAGTGCAATGTAGCTTCAGAGGTCAGATCGTCCCATTGGAAACAAAACCTACAGAAACTGCATTTGTGTGAAACATACCACCTTTGTGACCTCTCAGTGTGAGACAAGGAACAAAAATAGGCTCCTACAATTGCTTAGTCCAAATCACCCCTACAGCATAACAATTTACTTGCTAGAAAGAACATTATTGGACCAAGTGGCTGGTTCATAGGAGGGAAATGTTGTGCAGGCTTGTCGACACCTTTATTTCTTAACTTTGATGTCTGAATATTTCTGCCAGGTGTCCTTAGTTTTGTCATATTTAGGTAGCCTGTCAAGGCCTATCACTTTTAACCAATATTACATCATTATGTTCATTGATCAGCCAATGCAGAGAATTAAAACATCAATAGCCTGAATGCAGGCTCACTTTTCCTTGCTTGCTGGTTCAGGGGGGTACTCCAGATTTCAAGTGATGTGCAAGAAAACACAATTGTATATGCCCACCTGCACAACAATGATAATATTGCTCATAGGTACAGGTTCAAGGTTGTATTAATTATTGATCTGTTTGTCAACTACAGATTAAAAAGACACATCATAAGAAGTGTCAAGCTTTCCTTACCTTTACTAGAGTGCTCAAAACTTTCTTTGTTCATGGTCCAGTAACTCTTATCAAGAAGGCCATTAAGAACTCAACTGAATAAAGCAAAGAAAGTAATATCACTGAAAGTACAGTCAATGAGGCCTTCCAAAGCAGTGTTTTCCCTACATTTTAGCTCAGCAGGTAAGAGACCATTCCTGACTAGTAGGGCAAAAATATGCAGCAGAGGTGCACTCTCCTGGGGGTTTGGGAGGGTTCAGGGACATGTCTCCAACCACGCTGGGACGGTTTTAGGAGCTAAGTTTTCTGAAACGTCATTCCTTCATTTTAAGACCTTCAATAAGCAAGTCGGCCATTGTATCTTTACCCAACAATTTAAAACATCTCATTTCAATTATTTTATTGTCCCTCTGCTTCGGATCGCTGCAAATTTGTCTACACTTGTTTACAGTCTCTATTATCAAAACTTTCGTGTTCATGAAGGCTTTTTTGACATCTCAAACTTCTAATCATAAGATTTTTGTTTGGTGCTGTTTTCTGTGTTTCCTTGATTTGCATGGACAAAAATGAGAACATGGACTGCTGCTCTTATTGTCTTTGTCGAACACATGATGCGAACAACTTCAGACAAACAAATTACAACTGGAGGACTAATCAAGGACTGTTCAAGGACAATCATGGTTTTCAAGAAAACACGTGGTGTAAACAACATAATGAATTTAAAGTATTTTTCAAGACCTAACAAAAAAAAATCGAGGAACTTAACTGTGTTCAAGGACTTTTCAAGACCTTTTCAAGATCGTATGAACAATGTGGGCAATAGCTGGCAAATGCACACATCGAGGTCAAAGGAACTAGGAAGAAAGCCCGACGAAAGTAAATTGACAGCTTGCCTTTGCTTTGTTAAAGTACCAATTAATTGTAGTAAACCATCAAGCAGTTACAGGTGATAAGAAATATTGATTAAAGCGGTAAATTTTACTGGTTATTGACTGATAAGGAGAACACTGCAAGGGGGGTGGGGAAGGGGGGTTTGGTTGCTGCTGCTGCTTCGTCTGCCATTCCTGAGTCCGTCGGTTGCCTTGTAGGTAACGAAAAATGTTACTCAAATTTGGAATTTATGGAAGATATAATTCCTGGAAAAAATTAGTTGCTATTAATTGGAGGGACCGTTTTCCAATTAAACCAACATTAGAAAACAAGTCAAAGACAATAACAGAAAATGTTCGCAAATGACAGGGGAGGGATTGTTAATTTGCTGCCAAAACAGCCAAAACATTATAGAAAAAACAGATGTCACTCTCAAAAACACTTAAAAAGTACAACATCACTGTTTTCGGGGTCACGTCACATGTCGCTTCCACCCCTTGGAGGGCGTCTTCAATTGCCAACAAGATGAAGTCCAAGCTCCATTTCATGGCGTTCATATAACAACGGAGTTAACCATTCCTTATTTGCCTGCCAAAACATTTTTGGTATGACTTTGTTAAAACTTACCAAGAGAACACTGTCCATAATGTCCAGCACTGCACATCAACCACAGCTTCAAAAAATGATATCATCCTCTCTTCCCAAATGTAAATCTCTTTTCCTAAAACCAAATTTTCGTTTTAATCTCAATACAATTCCTTATGTTGGACTGTAACAGTTTTTTCCATACAATATAAAAATATGTACAGACCTCCAATTACAATGATTAAAAAACAAATGCGAGTATGCCTGATACATCAACCAAAGAAAACTAAAACAGCAATATCAACAGAACTGAACATTAAACAGGGTGTAAAGAAAATCAGCTTTACAGATTAAAGAAAGTCCTTTACACAAGCTGTAACTACAGTTTACCATGTACTAGCCAAAGAGTCATTTTAACTAGCCCAAATCAAAATGTTTGATGAGCACCATTGATAACACCATTGATCAGTATTTTGAATACCCCCAAGAAACTTCACTTGCTATCACACATGTAAAGTACAGAATTCACTTCCCCTAAAGCAAAATCCACTAGCCCCAGGTTATCCAACATGACTTTCATTGCAATGTCAAAACTTAATCTAATAAATATCTTGGATATAGGCCATTGTGGAAAATACCATTATCACAACAATGATTTCGTAAATTGCTGTTTGGGTATTGCTTCATGTAAACTGATGATTTGCACATGCAGTGCATTAGATTGTCAAAAATTTTCATAATCAGAGCAAAATGCAAATGCAGTTGTGCTAACGTTCAATGATGGCTGAAACACAGATAAGATCATTTGTCTTTTAATATACATACACTAAATCAAGCATTTCAGGGCTGTGCTGTAGCAGCACCTGGTGGCCCCTCCTGGCACCTTACTATTGCTCTTTGGCAACCAGGGAATCTTTATCTTTTTTCATACAAATCATTTGCTGGGTACCCTAGATTTCACAGGTTCACAACATTGGGCTTCCTCAATTTTTTTTTTTTTTTTTTTGAGCACAGCCTTGTATTTATGGTGTACCTTTTTCTGTATTTGACTCCTCTATTTGCCTTTTCCACAGCTAAGAAGAATGTTCCATAATGACTGCTTCAGTCCACTCCCCTGAAAAAAAATAACAACAACTGCAGCCATGGACAATGGATCAAGTTGGTCTAAATATTTTCATAGACAATTCACTGGCAACCAAGATGTTTTGGCAATTGCTAATTACACTGTAAGCTCTCCACCAATTAAAATGACAAGTAGAAAAGCAGCACCTTGAAAACATGGTGACTGAAAAGCTACAGTTGTGTCAAGTGCCTAAAAATCAAGGTGCCATTCCCATTCACAAGCAAAGGCATATTAAACTTTGGGTTGCAATTGGGTTGCAATTGTTTGGGTTAACAATGACAGATTTTCGCTCCTTTTAGGGTCTTTTTTATTGTTTAAGGTAAAGTGCCTCTATTATTCGAGAAACAAAGGTCGCGATTACCGATGTGTAGCCAGATCATCGACCGGGAAATTCAAATCTTTGTAAGCCACCGTAGCATAACAAGTGCTGACTTAGGGGGAGTAGGGTGTGAAGAAAATATTACCGTAAATATGATCTAACAGGAGAGGGGGTGAGGCTACTTTTGTAAAAGCTCCTCTCGAAATCTCAGCATTTCAAATGAACAAACAAGTTTTCAAGCCCAAATAACTGACAAAGCGAATACCTAAACAGAAAAGGCTAGATTTCCAAGTTACAAGCTGAAGAAAGAGCCAGTGCACAAGTTGAATACAGAAGAGAAAAGTTTCACATCACTATCAAAGAAAGCAGAATTAGACCAGGACAAAAAATTAACGTTTAGTACTTCGGTGGGCCACTTCGGGTTTTAAAAAATGCGCAACCCCGCAATGAATGTAGTTTTTATCTCGACTGCGACAGTGAAATAAAACTAAGCCAACCCAGCCAGCTATTTTTCTTACAGGGCTTTTAAAGTTAGCGCCTTTTCACGTTCTTGTCTTAACACTTTGTCTTCATCCCGCAAGTCCCACTCAGCTTTTAAACTAAGCGACAACACACGAAACATTTTCACAGATTAGTTTTTGGTATGACTTTTGAAACTTCATTTATCACAGAATAAAGTATTCTACTAGGGTATCTAAAAGATAGTAATGCTGCGGCACATTCTGTTGATACTGGCATTAGTTAGGCAGTGAGACTTAAAAGAATCAAAAATGACAATGAATGTCCTATTTACATGTTGGAAAGTACTAGAATAATTACTATCAGTCTATAGAAAGAACTCGTGGGAACGTTGTTTAGAAAATGATCAAGCACAGTAAATTGTAGGAAATAATAGAAATTTAGATCGTTTATCCATATATTTAATATACGGTGCATGATAATTTCTCGGGAAACACAATACTTTTCTTGCTGTTTGTTGCACTTTATTAAGTAACAGTTATTTAGCTATATATTTATAGAAAACAACAACACAAAAAACGGGAAAAAAAAGAAAGAAGGAATAAATAACTCAATAAGATTCGAACCTGGCACCTTCGACTCGACGCGACTACACTTAACCACTACACCACAGAGACTGATTACGTAGTCTCTAGGAAAAGTCTTTCATTATATTTTTATTCCTTTTCCATGAAACTTCCGCCGGCAAGATGATTGCCAGCCGAATTAACCGAGCTATTAACAGTGAAAAAACAATGTAAACCCATATTCCATGGCAATAAATGAATGAAAGAACATAATTATGCTTTTCAAAACGGTGATACACGTCCTCGTCTGCAAAGTAGGACACAAAACATATGTTTTGTTATCTCGATTTCCGCTGTTATTTTGAAGCGAATGGTCAAAATCACATCCATTTTCGGCTTATACAGTTTCTTAAGAATAGCATTGCATGACATTTCCTCACTTTCACATCACCTTCTAGCAAGCTGGAATTTGTATATCCCCCGTGTTGCGAAGTCGAAGAGCAAAAAAGGCTCTTCAGTCAAAAAAGGCTCTTGAATTGAAATCAATTCCCCAAGTTAACCATCGTACTCATCTGAAAGACTCCTGCGTGTCTTAAAATTTGGCAAGACCTCTAACCGTGCTGTAGAAAATCTGCCACAAAGAAAATTCTAAGTCTGAGCAGCGAACAATACACTCTCTCACCCACCGAACTTTCCCGTGTTTTTATTTGAGTTGTTCATGGCGCAATGCACTCTGTTTAAATGCAACGCATTGTGGTAAAAAGTGTGGTTAAATGCAACGTATTGTGGCAAAAAGTGATGAATTTGAGAATTCGTCGCCCCTTATATATTTCGTTTAAATCCTGATTAAAATTAAATTTTTAAATAATAAAATTAGAATAAAACGAGCAAAAGCACGTATTTTAAACTTGAAGCCATGCTAAATTTGCGCTTTGTCGAGCCGGCTTTGTCTTACGAAAAAGGTGCGACAATCCTTTTGCAACCGACACGTGCCAAAGACTGAAGTGATTTTTGACTTGATTCTGGGTGTCTTGTCTCATTTTGTCAAGAAAAAAAAACCCCCAATCATATTTGAAACTCATCAGCAAAGAGCGAAGTTTAGGAAATACATTCTCCACAGTCATTTCGGGGCATGCAAGAAAAAATAATGGTGTCAGTCAGCCATTTGAAAACAATGGAGTCACTCAAACAAGGAAAGATGCGATAGAGTCAACCTTTTGTTACCAATGCCGACTCTCAAATTAGAATACTAAACTTTCACACGTTCAACAAGTTATTCTGAGAATAAAATGTTAAGGCACCAGAATATATTGTCCTGAAAATACGTACGTGAGCTACAAATTTTATATTTACTGCATGTACGCTGTGGTTTTAATATGGACGCCGGTATGGTAGACGATGAACAAAGCAGACAAAGCCTCGAAAGAACCATGAGACGCCTTTCAGTTAATAAATGTGTTTCTGTCAATATCTCTGACAAATTTAATTGCTAGACAGATTTCTGTGCAAACAACATTTGAAGTTCCCAGTTACAACAACCCAATTTGTTCTTTTACACGGGCTTCATGAGTGGATAAAGCTTTACATGTATTCAATGAGCGATCTCACAGCTGTTTGATTGTTTTGTATACTGATTAAAATTTTTGCCCCACTACACCACTACTAAGTAGAAAAATGTCACACCTGAAATTTACTGATCATACCCGATTTTTGGTCAAACGCCCACAATCGAAATTCAAAAGAATGTGAGAAACAAAAGCACTATTGTCTTCCAAAAATGCAACCTGAACAATAGGCAAAGTTTCATACAAATAATAATTGTATTAAAAGCTCTTAGATTGCACAATGATATGGTCATTGCTAGACGGCAAATCCTTAAATAATTGACTACCACGCTTTACTACAGAATTGCTTGAGGAAACAAGGCTAACGGTTCAATAACTTTGATGGCATTAAATCTTGACGTTGGGTTTTGTGAAAAGACAGATCTCAAGATGAACAAAATATAAATGGTCGCCATTTTGTGTTTCACAATCAACATACCTGTTCTAGGGTGTTGGATGTCGATACAAAACCATTAACAGAGTTTGACCTGAAGGACAATAAGAATAGATTATCAGAGTTTGATCCCTTATTGTGTTGGGGAGCAAGGGTAGTGCATTGGTGAGAACACTCCCACTAATGTGGCCTGAGTGCATTTCCCAGCATCAATGCCATATGTGGGTTCAAAAGACAATCCTAGCCAACTACTTAATCAAGATGGCGTGATTTTATATCAAATGTACTAGAATAGTTTACTGCTTGGGTTTCCAAAGAAACACCTGAGATATAAAATGGGCTAGGTTGTTCCTTTTGGCACAAATCACGCTCTGGCATCTTCAGCTTGTGTGCAAGATATAAGACTATGGAGGGGAAGGTTGCTCATATTCAGGGTGGGGGTAATGAAAAAGAGAGAGTCTCCAGATTTTAAATTTCCAGAGGTTGGCATCTCTGTATGTGTAAAATAGTTCAGCAGACTAAATCAGAGCAGATGGCCACTTGGAGAATCTAATGGCAACAATTTCAAAGCAGAATTCAAAATATTATGGTAATCAACAACGAGAAACAGGACTCTGCTCTTGCCACCTTGTGTGTTCAATCTTTCAATTGGTATGTCCTTCAACGGCGACACCATCCGTAATACATTGCAGCCCTATAAAGATAACGAGAAACGAAAAGTGAGAGGCTAACATATTAGCAGTTTCCCTAGTTGCGTTCATATTTAAAAGCTGTTAAGTTTTAAAACACGGTTTACAATTGTTTCATTCATAAAAGCAGTATACTGACTGCAGGTGATTGCAAATTTAGTTCAAATTACAAAATGTTTTGCGCCAGTTATTTAAACGCAGTTCAGCTCATGTTTAACAAAACCACGTCCTAACCAATCAGTCATTTTCCCCAACACCATTTTTCGTGAACAATTTAAACAATGCATACAGCGTAGACTGGAAAGTACCTATTTTCTTAAATTAACCCCTTAAGAAAGAGATCTGGAGGTCTATTTAAACACACTCACCTTCTTTTGTTTTTGCTTCTTCTCCCTCATCTGTTTTTTGGGTTTTCCGTATTCTTTTGTAACCTTAAAGTAAAAAAAAATTCATTATGTCTATTTTGCACTTCTAAGGAAAAGATTTAATAGAGATCAAAGAAGTCTACAGCCTTATTTGCAATTTAGCTAAGGCACGCGCTAGGAAAATGACAAAACAATTGGCACGCGAACAATTTGCAATTAAGTTATTTCAAAGGTAAGCGTTAGCATGAAAGAAAACTAACACTAAATCAGAGTCTTTTTTATTAGATCCAAGATTGAAGCCATGCACAAGGGACATCAGGAAACAATTAACACGTAATTTAACAGCTAACTTATTTAGAACACACACTCACACTAAAACATCAATCAAGGAAAATGAAAGAAACATCTATAGCCTTACTTGCAATAATAGACAAGCTAAGCCACGCGCTAGGAATATGACAAAACAATGGACACGGGTAAAATTTGCAATTAAGTTATTTCAAAGGTAAGTGTAATCATGATAGAATACTAACACTAAATCAATGCATAACCTACAAAGTATAATGATAATCACCTTATTGGACCATGCCATCTTCTTCCTTGGTGGCTCGACATTTTCCTTATCCATCGCTACAGTCTCATATTATCAGGATGGGTGTCTGGTATGGCAATGATAGTCTCCTGTAAATTTTCTTTGCACCATTCAATGTCTGAAGTTTAACTTTCCTTCGTCATCTACAATTTTGATAAATTGGGTAGGTACCGTATAAACATTTATACTCAACTAATGTCCATCTGATACGACCCATGTTTTTTGGTTTTATCGCAATGTAGCATCAACTATAAGTTGGACAAGATAAGGATTGCATTTTCAATTCATTCCTTTCATGTATTTCGCTACTGCGTGAAATTTAAAAGCTAATGCAGTTAATGATTAGATCATTACAAACAAAATATTTGGAGGCAAACTAGAAGATACACCAACTTTACTAACCCCATAATTACTTACCATTTAACGCAATTATCTCTGGTCAAACCGACTTCCCTTGCCAATTCACTGATACTTTCTGCCCTTCACTCAGCACTAAAAATGCTTTTCTGAAATAAGTCATCTCGGCACTATACTGGTTTTCTTTTCTTCTGGGAAAAAGAAGAGCACTTTTAGTAGGAGCTTTCCGGTTTCCTTACATAACTAACAGAGAGCCATTGGGAACGATTGGGCGGAACTCTTATCAAAACTCTTATAACCACATGTGTAAATCAGATTTCAAGTGAGAAATGAAAATCTACAGGTCTTTTTATACCAAAAATCATTGAGCAGGCGGATCGAAAATCCCGCCTTTTAATTGGATGATGGTTATTTTTGTTTCGTACTGAATACTTCACTTTCAGTTATGTTTGCATTTGAAATTAGCAGATTGAAATCCATGCATTGCAACTGGTAGAACAAAATCAAGAAGACCTTTTATTGTTTTGTAAATTTTTTTCATGACACTTTCTTATGGCAACGATGTTTACCGTAAAGTGCAGTTTGTTTTAACCTTGTCACTTTGAGTTGTTGATTAACAGCAAAGTTGTAGGCCACGGGTTTCTTAACTAATGAGAGCAAAGCTAGAATCATTCGGCTTCATACGAAAGTAAAAGGTGCTACATAAATAGTCCAAATACTTGCGGAAGACGATGTGAAAGTCGGCCACCGGAGTGTAATTAGATTTCTTAAGTGCTATCAAGGCAGGCAGTCGCTTGAAAAGGCACCGAGAAGTGGCCGTCCCACTGGAGAAGTTACTTTAGAGATGATGAACTTCCTAGACACCGAAATGGAAAGGAACGACGAGGTGACTGCGCCAGAGCTGACTGGAGGAATTAACAATCAATTTGAGACAAGATTTTCCCAACCGAAAATCAAGCGCCTAAGACAAAAGCTGGGCTGGGTATGCACCAAAACAAAGTACTGCCAACTGATCAGAGAGCCAAACTGCATCAAGCCTCTGCAATTTAGTCAGAAATGCTGGCAGGACGATGAGCAGTTTGAAGATGTCATCTTTACAGACAAGTGCAGCGTCATGCTGGAAAATCACACCAAGATTTTGTTCCATCACGAATGGGAGCAACCAAACCTAAAAGGAAGACCAAGGCATCCCCTTAAAGTGCATGTTTGGGGAGGCATTTCAAAACAGGGGACAACCAAACTCCTTATTTTCGACAGTAAATGGATGCCGGATTTTATGTCTCGCAAATTTTATCCAACAGGCTGCTCCCTTTCATTAGGAAAGCCTGCAGGTGGACATCGCTTCCAGCAGGACAACGATCCCAAACATACAAGCAGACGAGCCACCATCTTTATGGAGGAGAATGACATCAACTGGTGGAAGACTCCTCCAGAATTACCAGACCGAAACCCTATCGAGCTTCTATGGCATGAACTCAAACACTTTTTACGAAACATAGTTAAGCCGAAGAGTAAAGACAAGCTGGTGGCAGGAATCTCGAGATTTTGGTACGACAAAGTGAACTCAACAAAATGCCAAACCTACATCGTGCATCTCCACACGGTGCTTCCGTTGGTGGTAGCTCGTGAAGGAAAAAGCCTCCGGGAAATAAAGTGCACTCCACAGAAAGTCCTGTAGGTTGAGAATTCGACATTGCACTCTACAGGCACACAAACGGCTCTTTTAAGAGCCAACAAATATAACAAAAGTTATAACCAAAAACAGATCATAAATCCTTCCCTAGTTCTAGTTCACAACTAACCCTGACCATACGGCAATTATTTCAAAATGAAAGTCTTTTGGTTTTTAGGAGACTGGATTCTCTTAGCCTGCGTAGCAAGCGATTCCTCGCGAGGTTCGTCTAGAAAGCTGGGACAAGAGCAAAAAAATAATGAATGATGGGGGACGGGGAGGGGAACGAACGAACCGCTTGCCCGCAAACCCCACGATTTTGAAAAACTGCATTCGCCCATGAACGCAGCTTCCGATTGGCGCAGTGCGGGCAGTGTTGATTACTTAGCATTCGAAACATCAATCAAACCAGGTATGCTTTGTTTTCGTGCATCACAGATCTGGTCTCATCTGATTTGTGGTCGCAGATTACAAATGCTTTGGACCGATATTTATTGGAATCGTGTTTGTGCGAAGGTTTATAAGATCAGAGTCTTCAAAGTATAATAGGAGATCGAGCAGTGGAGACTAGGGAAGGCCAATTTATTGAGAATGACGGCGTGCAGATCTGACTGGAAAAAATGGACTGTTTGTTGGAGATAACATCAACATAAATCAGAAAATCGGTACTCGACACTAGCTAAAGCCGCCATGGACAAGCGATTTGTCAGCTTTTTGAAATGAAAAGATTCTTTTTGTTTATTGGAAATTTAGCGGCATGTATTGTAGAGAACATTTCGACACAGGCTGAAGAGCAGCCGCTCTGCAAAACTTATACCGGGCGGAGTGAATTGGTCCGGACAAATCATTTTTTGACGTGTTGACAAGGTTTCAGATGAGATAAAGCCACACAATAAAAAACAAGAAATTACGCAGCAATCACTCATAGTTTTAACTTTCTTTTATCGCAAGTCTTTTTTATTACAGTTCTTGCAATCGCCTGCAACGTGTTCTATTGGAGAACAAAGTAATTTTACAAATCTGGTAATCCAGGGGTAATCTGTTCGTTATGTTTCTATTTTGACGAGCTGTCAATTTACAAATGAACCGAACCCTGAAATATCAAGGGGCGTTTTCCAGAATTGTGGGGTTTGCGGGCAAGCGTTTCCTCTTGTCCCCTCCCCCTCCCCCTTCAACCTTTTTTTTGCTTCCGCTCTAACTTTCGCGTAATAACTCGATTGGAAACTGGTCAGCGGTTGTCATGCGAGCATGGCATACTCTTCTCAGCTCTGTTAATTTTACTTTTATAGTTAACTTTTTCGTGCTTTTTCGTTGTCTCTTATTTACCCACTGTACCAGAATGGTAAACTGCTAAGATGGAGCAAGAAAAAACTAAAATGGAGGCGATGTGGAGATCCATTTTGGATGAAATCTTAGAATCCAAACTGACGGCCATCTTGTCATCCATCTTGGTAGCATCCATACACTCATACAATACCAGGCTTGCTTCTAACTCAACCTATTACCTCAATACTATCAAAACAAACTATGGTAAATTCAACTTTCGCTTCGTGGCTGTAAAAGTTTGGAATAACCTTGATGAAAACATTAAACACCTCCCCCTTAAATCCTTTAAAAACAAAGTCATGTCAAACATCTTACAGTCTTACTGTTCATGAGTCTTTTTTTTTTCCTTTTTCATTTTTTTTCCTTTTATCTATTTACTAATTCCTTGTTTTTTCTAGCTTTAGTGCCAACCTACCTCCTATGCCTGAAAATTATTTAGCTTTACTCAGCTCGATTAGCTTTTTAGTTATTCTGAGTAAATGTTACCTTTTTTTGTATTAATATATTATATTGTAAATTAAGTTAACTTTTATTTGGTAATAAAGCTTATGTTGTTATTGTTGTTGTTGTTGTTGAAATGCTTGCTACACAGGCTAGGATTCTCTTGCTTAAAAGGTTTGATTTTATTTTAAATGTAAAACTTCCACAAACCTCTGAAAACTCAAAAAGCCTTTTTTAAAAAATAGAAGAATATAAAGTCTCGACAACAATTGCACTGCATAACACAACAATTTTGATCACCTGAAGTGCAATAGAGACTGAACAAGCTAGACACGGCGTGGATATTTATCGTTCTATAAGCCAACTGCACTTAATTATTTACAACTAGGCCGAATCATTTTGTATAGAACAGCTTTGTATCAAAACGAACAGTAAGCTTTTCTCTAAATTTTTCAAGCATCACGAACAAGTGCCATACATGATAGTACGTGATCAATATGCAAGTTACGGACGTGACGTACATTTGAATACACGCATGTTTTCAAATCCAACTCCAGATACAACAGCCCAGAATCAGGTGCTTGTACTAACCATGTATTTACAGTGTAGTGTTTGTTTCAATTTGGAACAAGCCCTTGAACTTTATTTTTAAGGAATTGTTGTTGAATTAGACATTACGTTCGCTTAACTTGGCAGACGCTCGCAGGTACCGGCAAATTGTATGTCGTGTTTGTGATCTTCTTTGTGTTCTTTCAATGGAAAAATCATCGAGAGATCAGTCATGGATGAATCTATTGTTTTCTGTCCTGCGAGATGCAATCCTCTACTTGATTCTCAATAACTGGTTCTCAATTCTTGATTTTCGATTCCTGCACGATTCAAGAATCATGAATCAAGACTCGCAACAGACTGTCAACTTACTTTTGAACGGCACTGTAATTAATACACCTCTAAAAATTGCACATGATTATTAACTCAAATTCATAAAATGTATTCTGCTATTTTGATGACATTAGTGCACGTATGGGTTTGCGCCAGCCAATTCAAAACTTCAACATACCCCCCACCTGGATATCTGACCATCATCTGTGCCCAGGGAGTTGGGAGTTAGATCTTTGTCTATAACTGCGATGATCTTCATATAATTCTTCACCCCGCAATTCTCATTATATATGATTTTCATATATGAATAACTTCATCATCATCCTTTCATGGGTTCACAACAAACCAATTCAACGACCTGTTCCCAGTTGGCTTGTTAACTCAATTGGTAAGAGAGCTGCACCTGGTATCACAGAGGTCAAGGATTTGAGTCCCATATAAGCCTGATTTTTTTTTCAGGCTTTCTTTTCGCACCTGCAAAAGTTGTGTCTATAACTGCAGAGATCTTTTGTCAGATAATAGTCACGTCTGTTGGAAAATCTGATGTTGGGGAAAAATCTAACCAGCAAATGAAAATATAAGAATAAAAATGAATTACAAGCCTAAAGTGAATGACTAAAGAAAAGAAAACAACGCTATTTTTTTTTTTTTTGAAACCTGGCTGAGATTATTACTTCATGACGGTGAAAACATGTCAAACAGCACCGCAAGTCATTCTAAGTTTCAATCCGGTAACAAAAAGCCTCCAGAAATTTCAAATGATTAAACGGCACAAATGTTTATCTACAAAGTGAAACCGAATGGGCAGTAAATTTGTAGCTGGACTGGTGAGAGAAACAATCATTCTTTATATGTTCTCCCTAAATATTACCGATCGCTTCCTCTGCAAAGCTGATTTCATTCTTTCAAAAAAGATTCCTCATGACATTTCAATTTTTTTTTCATTTTATATTGCAGGTTTGTACAGCCACAGGAGTCTGAGAACTGACTCTTCTCTGAACCTTTATACATGCATAACACCTTTTCAAGAACATAATCCTTTCAACAAGAAAGGGCCAAGAAACTGTCAAATGTTGGAAAAAAGGAATTCCATTCCTATGCAAAATACTCATGATTTGCTCGTTGGCACTCTATCTACCTAGTTATATGGTATTGTACATGTAACATACTCCACAGGGTTATCCAGAAATTTAGGTAGATTAGATTAAAAGGCACTCTTGTGGTGGGGGGAGGGGTACATGAAAACAGAAGAAAATATTAATTTTGTAGGCCTTGGAAAGTGCATTTCAGTACATGTTGAGCGACAACTAAACGAATTTTAGCCATGAGGATGGTGCCTTCATTCACCCACAGTTGCTTTATATCTTCTTGTTCTGGCTTAAGCTTATTGACTGCAAATTTCTGCGCTCCCCCGGCTCCCGCCCTTTCGACGGAGCCAAGTATTACGTGTTAAGACTTCACCTCCAACCACAATTATTTTCCAGTTCCACAACGCAGCGCTAAAATAAACACTGTTCTCACGAACGAGATACTTGACGCGAAATCAATGCTAACTGGGGTTTTGCAGACAATGCATATCAAGACAAGCTCGCGCAGCTCAGATTACACGTGCACGCACCAAGAGCAACATGTGGCGAGAACGAAAACAGCGACGTCTTCTATAAAATATTTCTCAGAATTTCTGCGAAAATGCGACAAAAGCTTTAAACGACGATAATGTCAGTTTAAAGAGAAAAACTTTCCGCGCCATGGGAAGCTAGTTTAAAGGGCAGCTCTGTGTTTAAATGGTTGCCGAATTCCCACGAAGGCGTAACGCGATTCCAATCAGTTCACCCCGAGCAAAACACTACAGAAAAAACAACTTTCTTCCACATATTTACCGATATTTTGAGTCAAAACCATAATAACATTAAAGTGAACGTACCTTTTGGTGCCCCCCGTCAAAAAAAACTCTAAGAAGCTGCAAATTCGACCACATTTCTTCCACAAACGTACGAACACAGACATTTCAGCGTGCGACTGAATCTTCCCGCCAACCACCGCTCCAATTTAGTACCCAGGTCACACTGCGCTGTAAGACTCTTTTCAACAACTTTTACAAGGATTTTCGACATGGACTTCATATCAAGTAAAATACGGTAGGACGATATATATAGAATTCGGTATGACGTAGAATTCTTCTGTTTTGCCTCAAAATGTAACTAAACATCAAAAAAATATATAGCGCCACAAAATTTTTATTTATTTATTTTTAATTATTATTTTTTATAACGAAAAGGCAAAAGTAACGGTAGGGATTGATTCTGTAGCACAACGACAGAAGTACAAAACAAAAAAAATTAACAAAGTTTATGTGCCCGATACCTACCTCACTGTGAAACATACACCTCCTTAAAAAAGAAGGATAATTGACAACAAAGAAGCAGGAGCCCGAATGACAAAACAAGAACATCCTACGCAGTTTTTATCCACAGTTTTGTGAGTTCTCTCTTTATATTCGCGCCTTCACAGAACAAACTATTCTAAAATAGTATTTTAAGAGAAAATTGCAAGAGGTTACCCAGAAGATCTCAGGATCTCATTAACACAACCCTCTTAGAAATATACTTTAAAGACAGAAAACTAGCCCTTACGCAGAAACAAAAGAAACACCTACGATTCTTGCCTTTTGTCACACAATACCAACCATCAGTGCCTAACCTAAAGCAAATTCTCATGACAAACTGGCATTTAATCGAACAACAACAATACTACCGAGCGAAATCTTCAAGAATCCGCCCCTCATATCTTACAAAAGAGGGCTGCCACTCAAAGACATACTCGTGAGAGCCAAACTATGAACATGTATGAAAAAGGCTATTAAAAACACGCGCTGAGGAGCCGTGTAGACCTGTCAACCCCATTTTACATTTGAGTGCGGAATACCATAAACTGCTGGGCTTATATCCGAGGGAGCTCATTACCGAAATAGAAAAAGTACTTTGAAAAAAGGTATAGCACTGCTAATCAAAATACGCTTTGAATTCACTAGCTTTTTATTAAGCTTCAAACGTCAAAATAATCGAATTCATTTCAATACATTTAGGACGGGGGGTTTACAATCGGATCTTTTTGTTGTTGTTGTTGTTTTCAGGTAGATGGGCTTAAAACCAAGGGAAGCTTATAACCGGCAGTTTACGGAAGACGACTAACTGATCTCAGCGGCCAAAGGATAAAAAAGTAAGATAAAATTATGAAACATAAAGACAAGGTTTACTTTGTCCTCCCTTTGTAAGACAAAACTCCTTCTGGAAGCCAAGAGAAAAGGATTTGTTTGATATAATATGGTTCCTTTACATGGAGGTGGCGGACCCCAGGTAGGTGAGGTAACCTGCTTAGGTGGGGTAAAAAATAGCCCTCGTTTACATGCAAATCTTACAGCCCCGCCATTCCGGGGTGCCCTTTCTCAAGATTATTGAATGGTTGCTAAGCACGTAAACAAGCAAAAATGCTGGCAAACCACGTGTTTTGACGATTAATGCTCTTCTTCTCTCACTTGTTGCTCTTGCTGCAACCTTCAGTGCTGTGGCTTTCTACTGTTACCTTCAATGATACAAAGCCACCGCCAAAGTGAATCTTGGGCGAATTTCCGACCCCGGCTGCCTTCTAGGCGGTTACCTCACCTAGAAACGTTTACATGGCAACATTTTACCCCGACTGAGAGGGTTACTCGGTCTGGCAGACCGGGCTATCCGCCTTGGCGGGTCACTCCACCTATCATGCAAACGTAATCGAATTAAAATGCAAGATTATATGGACAGGCGGGTTACCCCACCTAAGCGGGTTACCTCACCTAGCCACCTTCCCCACCTCTATGTAAACAGGCCCTAACTGTTCATCGCTTTGAGGTTGGAATGAGACTCTCGTCTAAATATCTTATATTTTATGGTAGCTGATCACACTCTGGTAGGTTGTGAGTCGTTACTGTTAATATGAGTGTTCTTTAAGACTCATTACAGGCAGAAAGCTCAAATTTGGCACGACAAAATATATTTATAAGACATAACGTTTATTATTAACGCTGATTCCAACAGTCAGACCAACGTCAACTCTGGCTCTGTTACGACAGCGACTATACCGTATGTCAGAGACACGTCTGAAGGTATCGCACGTATACTGCAACCTAGCCCGCGAAAACATCCGTTTCTCCTCGCTCTTCGCCGCCGGGGACGTCCCCATCGACGAAGAGCGAGGAGAAACGGATGTTTTCGCAGGCTAACTACAACCTTACAATATACGTGTTACACACAAACCGATAGCCACTTTACGACGACTACTTACTAATGTCAAGGACAAAGACAGGACTGTCAGGAAGCAGTATACAAGATCAAACGCTGCGACTGCCAGGCCACTTACATCGGTGAAACCGGCAGAAACTTAAGCACGCGACTGACAGAACACAAACGAGCGACAACAATCACATTGCTGAACACCATTTACAGACGAAGTATCAAATCGACTCTGCCACATGTATTATGTATTCTACAGACTACTGTCAACGACTCACCTTAGAAAGTTGGTTAACAAACTTAAAACAAACGCCACTGTATCGTAGTCAACACTTACCGGCACTGTACAAACGACTTATTGACGGACTCAAGCAAAACTAACTATAAGAGAATGACTGGACAATCGACAGTTTGACTAACAATAAACGACTGTTTAAATGTGACAATAGACGGAACGAAACGCACCAATGACTTTACGAGTCTTCATAGCCAATAACATCACGGCTTAACTGGCTGACGACTAACAACATCGCGACTTAATTGACCAATCAATGACCAGAGTTTAATACCATAATTGACGTGTACAACTCACTTTAACTCTGAAGATGACTACAACACAGGTTGTCGAAACGTCCGACACTGTCCACAACAGTCCTATTCAGGACTACGTTCAGCCGGACGATCATACTCAACCTACTTATGAAATGACTCCTCGGTTCAAACCGATCACAGAATAAATTACTACACACAACTTCTGCGCGTTTTTCTCGGCCTGTTCTCACATTTTTTCTTCAAAATTCCATGGCCTGAATATCTCCTCATGATTAAGATTTTAACAGTAGAACGATAAAGCATTTCTAGTGGCAAAAAACTTCGAGGTTCTTATTGTTCTTTTAGATCACGTCAGTCTTTTGCGCGCGCGGAAACAATTGCGTCACTGAAATTCCTTATCGCGCGCAACTCTATGTCAGAGAAACCGTGTTCAACCACATAATAGGGACCTTAAGATCCGACGACGGCGACGGCAACGGGAACGCCACAAAAGCAATAGGTTTAATTAGCAAAACAACAATTTTGCACGTGCATCACGCTTTTTTGTACATTTCTTTGCCGTCACTGCGCGACTACGACGTGAAAATGCCTAATTTCACGATGTACAGAGGAAGTACACAAGCGACGACGAGATTTCCTCTCTCTTTCTGAACTTGGATATGCTTCTTTGGAATTCAATTTTAGGAGGGTTAACCTACATTTGACAAAGTTAATGACTTGGAGAAATCGCAATGAAGATTGAAAGAACGCGAATTCACTTTCTTAGCGACGTTTTCACTGCCGTACATACATACATACATACATACTTTATTTGTCATGTAGGTCAGTGAAAAAAGAGGCAGCTAAAGAGCTGATGTGGACCGCTGATGTGTCACCGTCCTCGGATCTTAAGGTCCCTAATATTAGCCTGCGTAGCGAGCGTTTCCGCGCGAGCACGTAGAGAATGTTAGAACTCGCACCTCTCTCCCGCTGTCCGCAGAGGCTTCTTTGTGTCACACAGGCAGGCCATCGTGACTTGCGTGCTTACTGTTTTTCTTCATATTACTGGAATCGCAGAGGGAGACTCTGCAGAGTACAGAGAACTCAAACGGAACACGTGCTACGCAGGTTAGGAGAAACCTAAATGAATGTTGAACGTATTAATGTTGAAAGTTGAATCGTCGAGGACACTTGTACTTGGATAGCTGGTGAAGTGATATTCGGTAAAGAAATATCAAAAACTGTCAAATGTGTCATTTGTCATTTGTGGTTTTTTTTAACATTTGACACTTTGGTACCTCTTTACTGAATATCACCTTATCAGCCTTAGGAGAAACCTATACATGTCCATTATGTGTTTATCATCAAACACCAAGATATTGAGGAACCCACAAAACCGGAAAGGCTATCAGCTTAAACAATTCATTTCGTTTGCTTAAGTAGCGATATTATTATTATCATCATTATCATTATCATTATTATGATTATGATTATTATTATCATTATTACTATTAATTTATTACATAGATTCCCTTCATTCAAAGCATTTATAATGAACATGCAACAGACTTTCACATCCCAAAAACTCTGTTGGAGATACAGTAAATTTTCTGAAAAATTACGTTAACAACGAGTCAAGAACCCATTTTGTAGCTGAAATAATGACGAGATAAATAATTCATGTCAGCACTGTAGAAAGTTGTTTGCATAATAGTGAACAGTAATATGTCGTATTCAAGTTCAAAAATCCCTCAGTTTCCTCACAAGATCAAGTACAATAAAAAACATAAGTTTACAAAAATTGTGCTTGTTTTGATTTAAATGAGTATGGGAAATTATCTTTGTATCAAATACTTCACGTTCACCCTCTATTTGAAAAAAAGCCTGGGCATTTCAGAAATGGGCTATTTTCATTCGTTCAAATGTCGGAGAAAGATCCTAAACACATAATTATTGTGCAATAATGGGTACAATCAGCTCTCATCCATCCGCAGCCATTTGTTTACTTCTAGAAACTTAATTACAGACCTTTTCATCTCACTTTGACTCCTTTTTTAGCAGGAGAGGTTTCACATGAAAGGGGCTGGCCAGGGTGTTCACCTGAAAAATAGAAAAGACCAATCCACATGTGTAGGTGTTGCTCAATCCTTATTTGATCCCTTAAGACACCACATTATTGTAAAACCAAAGAAAGGCTGCTTTTATAGAGAATTAAATCTATAGATGATTGATTGGATAAGACCACAAACAAATGTATGACTGATTTTATTTTTTAGTTTATAAAAAGAATAGTCACCACATGAAGTAAGTGGAGCCCCTGTTAATCGGACCACTAATAGGCCACAAGAATTTGGCTGTTAAATTACAGAGTATTAATTCTAATGCAATCATAAGAGTACGGTTGAATCGCACTTTACAGAAACCTGCTTAATAAGGACACCTCGTTCTTACGGAAAGTTATCTTTGTCCCTGGGGAAAGCCCATAAATTTCTCAAAATTCAACCCGCTTTAAATGGACACCCGTTGATACAGACAATAGACACTTATTTGTTGCCCAACCAACAGATTCTCATAGAAAGCTGACCTTGCTAATGCAGACACTTCATTATCAACTGAGTGTAATAGACCTTTCCTTTTTGTCAGTAGAGAAACTTTTAGTTGATGGTATTATGATGTTCCCAGAGCTACAGTCTGCCAGATAAGATAAGATTTGTGGACATCAATTTTTGGTATTAAAAGAGTTATCCAGAGAACAGTTTTGATTAAGTAATATATAAATGAGCGATTTTTTAGTGTTTACATGAAATGACAGCTTTGTGAAGATTTTAAAGATGTTTCATTTGATGACACTAGTATCCTCTTTCATTTCTGTGGCATTTTGTTCTAATAAAAGGAGTATTTTTGACTTAAATAAGATGACCCTGCTTAATACAGACACCCCGTTAATACAAAAACTTCTACGGTCCCTTTAGAGTCCGTATTAACGAGGTTTGACTGTAATTATACTAATTATATTATTGCAGGCACCTAGTGGAAACCAGCTTTTGTTGATCTAGGCTAGCATGCATAAATAAACTTGATATCGACTTATCTTCATATGTTAGTAGCCATTAGCAAATTAAGGTCATACTTCAAGGCTACAGTGTACAACCAGCTGCAAAACTGTTGAGACACTCCAAAGAAAAAGTGGCCTTATTACATCTGTGCGATGTACCACTCACCCCTCCCCCTCCATTCAAAGTTGTTCCTTCAAGTTTTGAACATGGTCTTGAATTCCTAGCAGATTTGACAAGGGGAGGAGGAGGAATCACAAGAACAAGATCATGGACAGGCCAATTAAGCCAAAATAGGGTTCACTACAGTGTATTTTGCAACTGGTTGCAGGTTTCTTTAACTGTTAACATGACTGTTAATTATATATATTTAATACATTTTTGAAAAGAATAGCTGTGTCGCCTGTGTGAACTGAGAATCCTCAGTGATAGCATAACCTGCAATGCACACCCTTAATGAGTACCCCACCCTTCTCACCTCAGATTCTCTCTTAGTCCTCTGCTGAGATATAAGAGCTGATGAGTCCATTCATTTGGTTATTAAGTGTCAGTAGCCTCTCAGTTGAGTGTTGGTAGTCTGTTGATTAACCATAAAATAGGGGATCAGTGGTGCCATGGTCTTAGCCAATTCTTGTTAGTGCATAAAGCAAATGAAAACAATCGTCAGCCTGTATCCTGCTCTTGAATGTGTTCCGTTTAAAAACAAATTGTTAATCATAGCAAGTTTGAATGGTAAATATTGCCTTAAACCACTTGAAAACATTGTAAAACTTAATCTCAAGGTAAAAAATTTTTGATGCAAGAAATGCAAGCTAAAAATTTGTTGTCAATACACAAACTTTCCACTATCTAGCATTTCAAGGAATTGGCATTTTATGTTACAATTTCTGTGACATTAAAGGAAGCCTGCAAACGTGCAAAAATTTCGTAGTTACTAAACCATGGAACGACCTAAAACCACCTAAAACCATCTACAACCACCTAAAGCCACTTACAACCACCTCAAAAAATTCAACAACCACCTACAACCATCTACAACCACCTCAAAAACATCTACAACCACTCGCAAACAATCTAAAACCATCTAAAACAGGGTATAAATGTCTGAAATAAGACGAGACGACAACATGTCACGAACATGAAATACGAGAATCGAACAAAACATCCACTTCCCCCTAAAATCTTACTCTCGCTGGTCCCTTGTATCATCAACCATTGGCTTAAGTCACGAAATGAAATGCGAGATCATGCTAAGTATATTAAGAGACTTAAAGAACTTTACAAAATGAACTATCAAGTCACAAAAAATAATAAAATAAAATAACAAACTCGTAGTCGAAAGACTCACTTGATTTGGCTTTTTCTACCCTGGGTAGAAGTGAGACGTTTTGGTTCACGTTTCATTTGTTTACGCAATGGCACAAGGTAGGGTCGGAGTCTGCTTCACTGCTGTTTTGTTCTGAGGTGGTGGATTACATTCCTAAGAACAAGTTAATTTTTTTTAGCATCTCATCCACCAAACATGTTTGTACATTCCAGGTGACTCCTTTAGATGAACCCTAGTGTCTTTCACACCCGTTTCCTGTGTCATCACGCAAGGCTAAACTCCCTTGCGTCACGACACAGGAAACGGAGACTAGTAGGTGTAATCATTGATAAAAATGTTATTTAAAAAAATCTATAATGAAATGGATTCAGAAGAAAACAAGTTAAGACGAGCCGAAATTAATAAAAATGGGTTGAAAAATTTTAATAGTGAATGATTGTATTTAAAGTAATTTACCTGGATTTTTATATACCTTTATTATGTTTTGGAACCCAACTTTCACCCCGGCCCTCTTCTTGGGAGTGATGGGATATGCGCGCTTCTTATTTTCACTTTGCTCGTTGTAAATACGTCCCCACTATACTATCTGAGAGCCTGGCACAGGCTAGAGTTACCGGTTACCCTTTATGAGCTAAAACGGAACGAAAAATTTGGATCACATATTCGGGTCTTCCCCCCCCCCCCCCCCCCGGCCAAGGGACGTTACTGGTAAGAACGTTTCGATTCATTTTGCTGAGAAGAATTATCAAATATCATTATATATAATGTTTTCTACTTCTTGCAACTGTAAACGGGTTAATAGCTGTATAAAATCAGGCTCTACAAGTGAGACACGTTCACACTAGACTAAAGGATTCTGCGGGACTACATACATTTGTGTGAAACTATTTCAGACATTTATACCCTGTTTTAGATGGTCTTAGATTGTTTGCGAGTGGTTGTAGATGTTTTTGAGGTGGTTGTTGAATTTTTTGAGGTGGTTGTAGGTGGTTTTAGGTGGTTGTAGATGGTTTTAGGTGGTTTTAGGTCATTCCATGTTTTAGTAACTACGGCAAAAATTTAAATCTTATCCATAAGAGTGAATTTTGACAATCATTTCTATCACAGCCACCGAGCAAAGAGATAAATTGGAGGTACCTTAATGTAAATAAAAGGGGTGTATCAGTCAACAATTCAGCAATAGTCCAGCAACACTTGGTCAATTACATGTATTGTTGAAGTACCTGTGGAGTGATGGTGAAGTGTTGTTGTGTTAATTGACCATGACAGTTTTATATCTATTGATACAGATTTTTGTTTAACACCTTACAACTTTCAACTGACCATAGATCGATGTTTCAGTGTAACATCAGTCAATACACAACTGTGGAAATTGAAGTGTCCAAACTTTATTGATCCTTGAACTTAAAAGTGGTCGTCAAACTACTACAATAGATTCCTACAGCTCTTGTGTTTTTAAAATGAACTTTTTTAAAAACAAATCTGATCAAATCGGATCGTGTGTTTAGGGGGCAAATATTGTTATTCATGAAGGTGTCTGATATTTTTTCTGCAGTGCTTTAAGTCATAGGATATCTCTGCTCTCCTCTTATCAGAAAAAAACACTTATGGAAGGACTTTCAAGATTTGAATTTTTCACCAAGTCAGTGTTTTTTAACATGTTAACACAGCAGTTAACTATTGTCATATGGTAACTGACTTAAATTGTAATTTAATTACATTGTCAATGAATTAAACCTATGGAGACTCTTTGCATTAATTGAGAATGGAAATCACTCAAATATTATTGTCTTGTCATCGTCTGATAAAAACAAAGTTGATTTGTGAGCATTCTAGTTAGTAGTTACTCTCATACTTTCATGGGAACTAGTGTTATAAACCCACATAATGGCTTGTGCTTTTTTGGTTTTCTTGTATTCCTGGACAATGTGTTATATAAGATTAGTGTTGATTTACATTTCGGCAGATATATATTGCCTGACATCTTTACTGACTATTGGTCAACACGGTCAGTTGATATCTTGGAATAATCAGCAGGTCAATAGATATCTTGGTTGAGATGTTGGCAGACTATCATGATTACTTTAACATTAAACTTTAATTTTGTCACCTGATTGACATTTTTCAGAACTGTAAGTCAATGGATTTAATAATAAAATAAGGTAACCTGGGACGACAAAGGTAAAAAAGCACTTGACTGGTTTATAATTCACTACCAACTGGTACTTCTCTTAAAAAATCAATTGTCAAGCATTCATCAGCATTTTCATGAAAACTTATTATAATCAGCTGTAAGGCATAGTGAAAGGCCAGTAAATGGAAAAAGGGGCCAAAAGCAATAAAAGGAAATGGGAGAAAAATACATGAAAATACATGTATATAGATGTTGACACTTTCCAGTTTTCCACATGCCCAGATGCAGAGTTGCAGTTTTATGGACTGCAGCAAACCCTGGATTGGACCAGATCAACTCAACCCCTGTAACCCTATCCCCTAACCTACTGTGATTTAGTAAGTTACAAAGGTTGATCTGATCCAGTCCGATCCAGGTTTTGTTGATGCCCCTTTTTAATGCAAGGATGTAAATCAAGCTTATTCTCTGAATTGCAAATAAGGTGACAGTTTGGACATAAAAAAGTCTTGCTACCCTGCACAAATAACTTATTTTGATTATTAAAATCTGTCACAAGAAAAGGAAGCATTGTTTAAATTTTTTGCCTTATTAGCATTTGCCTTTCATTCTCTCATTAAGCTGAAATTTATATCGAATATTGAAAGAGCATAATAAATAACAATTATTCAGCGAAGTGGAGGTGGCTAATATAGTGGTGGATATTTCCACCACTAGCCACCAACACTTTTTACAAATATGTACAACTGTACATGTAGTATATTCTAAAACAGTGAGACAATTGAGCAAAAAATGATGATTTTTAACTCATTTGCTGTTGCCAACGATTACAATGTTGGCACGCAATGACCAAAAAGCTGTCAAGTTTTCTTACTGACAAATAAACTTTTGAAGGAATTTGTTTAGCTCTTGCGGGGAAATTTCTTCAAAAGCCATTGTGAATTCTTTTTGTATTTGAAACCATTCTGTCAAAAAATACTATTAATTTAGTTGTAAGCTTATTTATGAACATGTCAGCTAAATAAAGTAATGCCTGACTTAATTTGCATAATTTTTATAAACATTTATAATCTCACCAGTTTCATTGCCAGGTCAAACAGACAAATTTTTGACCTGTTAAAACTTCCAAACCAAATTTCGTCACCTTCTTCATGTATTTTGGGAACAGCTTGTTTAATTATTTGTGACATTTATTTGTTTGTTATGGCAGCAAACCGGGAAGCCATTTTGCTCGTAACTTACACGAGTTTGCCATCCCTCGTTCGGGGGAGCTGGAGGTGAATCAGTGAATGGCAATGGATATCAGAAGTTTGAGTAGCCAATCAGAGAGTGCGAAAAACACTATCTACTGTTTTAGTTTATACTAACTAAAGTCATCTGTGAAAATTTGAGACTGATATACCAAATAGTTTCAAACAAATTAACTTTGAAATACTTGAAACTTTACAAAGAATTTATGGCCTACCTGACAATTCTATGGTTTTTGATGGCTATTTACTTTGTTAATGGGCAAGTTCCCTTTTTCTAGGAGAGGGTCTGGGGGCATGCTTCTCAACAAAATTTTGAAATTTCAAAGCCCTAAAATGCGATTTTCAGCATTCTGGGGACTAAATTGAGGACAAGAGAGTGCATTTTTCACTCAAGAAAATGTGGCTTTCATGCAACTTTCGGTTTTTCAGTCACACAATCAATCCCTACCGGCAATGAACAAATGATGAAAACTAAATTACGTACTTTTGCACGTAAACTTAAACCTATAAAGAAACTTGTGAAAAATTGACTGAAGTATAGCCTTCACATGACTAAAGCGTAACATAAAACCATTGGGCCTTTATGAACACACGTCATAATTACGCTTTCATTCCGATCTTATGATATATTTTTTGTTTGCAACACTATTCAAACTAGTTGCTTCTTCTTTCTAGAAAAAAGTAACCGTCTTCTATGAGCAAAGTAGCTGATGTGTTTTGTCGGCCGTCGGCGCTTATTGAAACCCCTGAATAGATGTTTTTGTTTCTGTTGTTCTTGTTTTTTTCTCCTACTATTATTGTTTAACTTCCGAGTTTGTACATGTACAAAGGAGGCTTGCTTTGCCAGTTCCTGTTATCTGTGGGCTTTTTTGTATACGTTTTGCATTTGTCTTGCTTCTTAGTTACAAAAAACATCAAACTACAGAAGCCCAAAAACAATTTTTCAAACAGCCTCAAATCAATTAGCTAATGTCGCATTAATTTGTTACAAAGTATGAAGATGGATAACAACATATCTTCTATTAACGTCAAGATTATTTCCTTAAATGTAAGAGGTTAGAACAAATCCATTAAATGCAGAAAAATCTTTCAGGGGCTTCATAAGCAAACCGGTCACTGCTATTTTCTCCAGACATACAGTTATGGGAATTAGAATGGGGTGGGAAAATTTAGTACATTCATGGATCAGGAGTCACAGTAAAGGTGTGATGATTCTTGTAAACCCTCGGTATAAATTAGGGGTGATAAAGAGTAGCAAAGACAAAAACGGAAAATTAGATAATCAACAGGTTGTGCTTGTCAATAGGGACCTTATGATCCGACAATGGCGATGTCCATGAAAACATCGCTGGAAAATAGACTTCACATCATTATAAACGTTTTTGCGATTATCCCAATACACCCTGTTACTTAAAAGAAAGGAAATTTTGGTTGGAGCTGAAGAGAGGGGACCGCGCCCAAATTCAGACAGAGACGGTAGAATTTATCGCCTTGCCGTTCCCGTCCTCAAATAAACTTAACATTTGGTCATTTCACGTCGTAGTTGTGCAGGGGCTGCAAAGAAATGTACGAAAAAGTGTGAGGCACGTGCAGAGTTATTGTTTTGCTCATTAAACCTATTGCTTTTTTGACATTCTCCTTGTTTTCACCGTTTTCACCTAACAGACATTTGGCGCAAACTAAATCCATAAACTGTCTTTTACATGGCATGTCAAGGCATTCAAGACTCAGAGACGACTGGATTTTTCTTAATTACACCCAATTTAGCACTGTTTTATACTACAAAAGAGTGTAATATCATGCATACCCCATTCTCAGATCATTATTTTATTACGTTAAACCTGCAATCAGTCAACCAACCTAAGAGATCAGGTCCTGGTTTCTGGGAATTTAATGCAAGCCTTTTGGAAGATGAAAAGTACTGGGTAAGACACTTCAATACTCCAAGAAAAAAGCAAGAATAGAAAGAGATAAGGAAAAGGAATTGCAAATAAAACTAAACAACCTGCAAGAAAAACTATCTGCCTCAAAAAATGACCACAAATTGTCAAATGAGTATAACGCCTTAAGAGTCCAATAGTTAGAAAAAATCTTAAACAAAAAAATCAATGGCACTATTTTACGTAGCAAAGCTCTATGGTATGAAAATGGAGAAAACAACGCCAAGTACTTTCTCAATCTAGGAAAACAAAATTTCCTATGGAAGAAAACTCAAAGCTAAAACTATCTAACGATGAAGAAACCAAAGATCCAAACAAAACTCTTGAAGAAGAGAAATCTTTCTATAAAAACTTGTATGCTACTAAAAATGTTGATCCCGACAACTTAACTCTGAGTTTGACATATTCTTTAATAACAACTTGTTAACACCACGTAATGAGGAACTTTCTAAGAAGTGCGAAGGTACATGTATGCTCTCCAAAAAAGAATGTCGTGTAGCTCTAAATAAAGGATATGGACAGTGGCAAGTCACCTAGCTCAGATGGTCTTTCAAGTGAATTTTACAAAGTTTTCTGGGATGATATCAATATAGATGTTGTTAGAAGCATCAACTATAGCTTTGAAAAACGTCAAACGTCAGTTTTCCAGAAAAGAGGTATTATTACACTCATACTAGAAGAAGACAAACTGACTAATCCTCTTGGAAATCTGAGACCAATCGCATTTTTAAAAACACACTACAAAATTGCCATGAAGGCAATACTTATTGCAAAATGACTCAAAACTGTTTTGCCATATGTGATATGAACACTATTCAAACTGGCTATATCAAGGACGATTTATCGGAGAAAATGTAAGACTTATTATCAGTGATATTATTAACTTACATGTAGCTATACTGCAACAAAAATTCTCCCTCGCCTCACTGCTTTCCTAGACTTGGAAAAAGCCTTTGATTCTATAAAGTGGAATTTCCTTTTTAAGGTCCTTGACTTGTTTAACTTTGGTCCTTTTACTTTGAAAAACTGGGTACAAACGTTCTACTGCAACATAACAAGCTGTGTTACAAACAACACTTTTCCTTGTGATTTTTAACTTGTGGATTATGCGTAGTGTAAGGAACAAGTTATTCACTGCGACATCCAAATGTGTCACTCAGGTGTGGACATTTTTGTAATTTAGTCGGCTCCTCATGAAAGCACCCGATGTCAAAACGACTACTGTCATAGATCAATCATTCCCGTTCTGCTATCAAGAAGTGCTGAGTGTGCATTGTGCCCAGAGCTTTTAATGTTATGATTTTGTTAATTGTACCTTTCACAGAACGATAAGATGTCTTCATGTGGACCAAGAACATTTCAAATTAGCACTATGGCCAACTTTGAGACAGAGGTTTATGAACTTTGGAAGCTTTTTGACTAAATGAGAATGAGAATTCAGCATGGATGGTTATTCCTAATGAAGCCACTTCACATTTCACTGGGGAGGTTTTTCCTTCCTCTCAGAAAATGATAATATATAGATTTAGCCAGGGCTAAAAGCGAAGCTCCCATAAATAAATTTATATTTTAAATCAAACAATAAACTTGTAATCCACAAATCAGTTAACTTAAGGGCACATTCATGTAACTTTTGAGGGAAAGGATAAGTTATTTTAGAGTGAAACATCTTACATCGAGTTGATAGCCTAAATATATGTACACCCAAAAAATAGCAAACATCTTCTATCACATTCAAGAGCCATAATGGCTCTTGATCACAGTAGATTAGGCCTCGAAAACAAATTTTTGGAAAACAAATCAGGCCGCATTTTTTTGCGTTCGACAGGTTTACTTTACAAATTCTTGCCAACAAATCTGAGGGTGTGTAAACCAACCCTTTATACTTTTTATACATCACATCTGAGGTGAAACAGTACTTTTTATCATACAGACCTCGGACAGAATACGGCATTTCACAATTTTTCAGTGTTCAGGTTGATCAATCGTGGGCTTTTAGCGAAACCGTTCAAAAAATTTCCAAAATCACCCATACGGCCAGCCGGTTCTCATTTTTAGTGCGAGCTGTCAGTGTGGTGGAGTGTTTGAATGAACTTTAATGGAGATACGCTTCAACATAATAAGGAATTTATTATCATTATTTTTTGTTATTTAATGGTTCCAGTTATAACGATGTGTAATCTTATAAAGCGTTTGATACACGCGACATTTCTAAGTACTCCTGCAAGTGATGTTCATGAACGATGAAAACAAACACCACGGACAAGCAATTAAAATTGCAAGAGAGACTACTAACAATCAATAAAAGAAATATAATTCGGGTAGATTACCACATTTCCTTAGCTATGGGGCTCCGTCCACGCGCACGCTTCGCGCGCAGGTGGAGCTCCGCTATCAACATTAAGGAGCTACCACTCTTCTACTGGTCTGAGATTAAGGATATACAGGATAATACCAAGCCATGTATGAAAAAAAAATGATCATATGGAACAACAAAGATATTAAAATTGATAATAATCCAATCTTCAAAGAAACAATTGGTTCAGTGAAGGAGTTTCCATTATAGAAAACCTTCTCGATCATAATTTTGATTTCCATACAATTACGAAGAATTTAAAAGCTGATACCAGATAAAAACAATTTTTTGACTTATTACGGAGTAATAAACGCTATTCCAAATGAATATAAAAAATCTTTTAAAGAAACAAATGCACAACAAGAGCAACCTACGCAGCAAAGTCAGAACTTGAAAGTACTAACAACCAAGGCCATACATAAGAGTTTTGTTGATCACATAATTATTTGAGAAACCTACAGTCACACAATGCCTTATTGACAATGGGTTACCGCCAGACCACATGAACCATTACTTTAACTTAGCTTTTTCTAACACCAAAAAAACAAAGCTACATGTAATTATGTTTCAATACAAGATTTTTACCTGACATAGTTTTTACCAAGGAAACATTGTTCAGAGCTAGTCTTGCCAACAGCAATCTCTGCTATCTATGCTTGGAAACAAAACGAGATCTGAAGCACATGCTAGTCTCATGTCAGTTCATCTCGGAGTTCTGGGAAGCTTTCCTGGACCCTTGGTACAAGTCTCATGTATCAGTAGGGCTAGAACTTTCAACCATTAAAATCTTGTATGGTATTATTGGTAACAACCACCTCAATAACTTAACTAATCATCTCTTACTTCTTGCGAAAAATTATATATACTGCTGCAGTATCACAGAAGAGTCTCTGTTATTAAGTGTCTATCTAACTATAGTGGTGAACAAAGCTACTGTAGGAAAGCAAATAGCAATAAAAGTATTAATTCACCTGAATATTATTATAATAAATGGAAACCTTTAATTGAGAAGAAGTTTGTTTGCTAACAGTATTAATTCAACTAGTAAGGTTATACTCCACATTAGACTTGCATTTTATTGTACTAATACGTAAGATTGAAATAAAAAACTATATTTCAAAAAAAAGAAAAAGAAATACCCGGCAGTCTGATATTCACGTCCAATTTTCAAGAATTGTCATTGAATTCCTTTAAGAAAATATGATATTTGTTAAGAAATTTTGATTTCTCTGTGCGGAAGTAGAAAGAGCCATAGTCATACCAGATATTCAATAAGTTCAGATTTTAATGAAAAACAGAAAGACCGTAGTAGTACTTCAGACTGCCGGGCTAGTATTCTTAAAACCGTCCCCGCAATTCGTTTTTAGAATTGCTTGGCATTTGCGAACAAACGTCAAATGCTCCGGGGAGGTTTACTTCAAACCCTCGGCAATGTTTGAAATTGCTTGAGATTTCTCAAGAAACACTTTACGTTTTTAGAAGAATTAAATCAGAGAATTCGTGAAAATGGATTAACTTTCAGACTGCCCTGTATCTACTTCTTTGACAACATTTGCCAGTTGCCTGCACTCCATAAAACAGAGTGTACTTCCTTTTCTACCTGGATTTCTCACATTTATAAATTTAGCAACTCAGACCACTTTTTCAGGCATCCTTGAGTCCCTGTTACATTCTTCTCAGCTGCAATGCTTGCTGTTTACCATTTCCCGATAAAAATATGCAAAAAAAACATTGTTTTGACTCAACACTCTCCAAATTAAAGGCACATACAAATCCTCTGAGTGAAAAGCAAAGTTTGTCTGAGTCAGGTGGGGGATCTCATCTGACATAAACTATTTTTAGAATGTGTGGTATGATATGGAATTGCCCATTGCTAACAAGGAGCTGAAAATTGCACAAATTGCTCAAATCAACCAACTCTTTCAACTTTTGAATTTAAGCCTTCTATGGGTTAACTCGTATGCTAAAGAGCAAAAATGTAAACGATGAAGTTAGCAAAGATTCGCCTTCAGTGAGGACTAGAAAGAACATTGGCATGCTGACGGCCAATTAGAAGCTCAGACTTAATACAAGTACACCAACAGCAACATGTGTGGCTAGAAAGAGAGGAGCGAAGTGCATCTATTCGATAAAATATTGGAAAAATACTGTATAACTTCAGTTTGAAAGAGAACAACTTTCAGAGGCATGGGAAGTTTAAAGGACAGCTGTGTTTAAATGGTTGCCGATCCCACGAAGGTGACTCGAATCAAGTCAACCCGAGCAAAAGGTGGCAGAAATATCCCTTTTCTGCAAAATATTTACTAATGTCTCGAGTCAAAAGCATAACATTATTGAAGAGAACATACCTTTTGGCAGCAACTGTCCAAAGCAAGACTAGGAAGCTGAAAATTCGAGGACATTTGTTCCACGAACGTGCGAACACAGACATATTTATTTCGGCGTGCAACTAAATCTTCCCGCCAAGCACCGCTCCAATTTAGCGCCCAGGTCACCCGCGCAACAGAGGAAATATGGCGGAAGTATCTGACGGTACCGTATCTGACGGTGGGATCCATTGCGGCAAGGATGGAAAACACACGCCGAAAACCGTGAGTACAGTTGTTAAATAGCTGTTTACTTGTTCAGGAACTTGTTTGCTCAGATACGAGATTCATAGTCTTAGAACTCGAAGTTTACTGTTTGTCTTGTCGAGGGTGTCAACGAATGCCACATGAGACCAGTGGAGTAAAGTAACGTATGTCCATCTATCGTGAAATTTCAACATTCCGCTCGTCAAATCCTTCAAGTTCAATATTCTGTAAGTCCAATATTGAAATTTCAAGATCGTCCACGTCAAATTTCAATATTCTGCTTGCCAAATGTTGTTGAAAATTCAACATTTGGTACTCACCGTGATTACTCACGCTGCACTGTATAACTCTCGACCTTGTTTTAGACACATTTATGTGCGCTTGACTTCGACATCTCCCATCGGGGCATTTGACCTTCAGTTGTGCCCAGGATGAGAAAATTCGACACGAAAGGCCATCCCGGGATGGGGAATTTCACTTTTATCCTGGTGGGCCCGGGGTTAGGAATTTGAGCCGAAAGTGTCAGGTTTAACCTCGTTGTACACGGTCCGTTGTATACGATCCGGTACCAGATAGAAGCATTCAAAGGAAAGGTCATCGCGTTTGTGTTTGAATGGCTGAAGTAAAAAAGGGCTACAAAAGCTCGGAAATATTTTTAAGGGAATGAAAGAAAACGCGAGGGTGGGTTCAACATTATGTCGCTAGGGTTTTCGTTTTTTTGGTGGCTGCTATACCAGGCTTAGAGAGTATAGAAGGTACAACCTTTATTTAAAGACGGTGACACCTATTACTATGAGAATATTTTTCCTAGTGGCCCTCTAGAAACAAAAAAAAAATAATGATAAAATGCCCATGTACAAACAGAGATCACAATAAATAGATCTTAAAAATTCTTTGAAATTAAAAAAATTGAGAAATGTTAAAAACGAATGTGAATAAATTAGTAAAAAGGAGAATCGATCCACTTGCAACGATATAAAAAAAAACTACGGAAATTTTAAGAATCAGGATAACTGTTTAACTTTAAAATTGTCCAACGTATAGTTCGAGGAGGTGTTATTAAATTCAAAATCAAATCAAACATGTATTTCACCACGCCAAACCACACACAACAAAAGCTGATTTCCAGGAGGGGCATAGGCAAACACCCAAGAACGAGAAGTCCAAAGACTACTGCAAAGCTGATTTAAAACAACGTGTATTGTTTTTTATAACAATATTTCGGCTGGCCATACCAGCCTTCTTCAGGTTTACAGATGTTACTGAACTTATGTAGCGATCACAATATTATATAGATGGAGAATGTCGCAATAAAAGGAAGAGGCGGAAATGACGTACAACATAAAAACTGGAAAGGAAAAATACTAAGGATATGGATTACAATAATCCGGCGGTCACGTAGCCTCCCCGCAGACGTCCTTTGGGGTTCGTTTGTCACGCATTCATTTCTCCCCCACGGGGGAGAAATGAATGCGTGACAAACGAACCCCAAAGGACGTCTGCGGGGAGGCTAGCGGTCACGGCAGTTTAGGCCATGAAGTTCAAGAGTCATGGCCTTATCTATCAAATGCGACTCCCTGGCCTTACGAACTGAGTCTTTGGACTTCTCGTTCTTGGTTCTTTATATTTTGGCTGATTTGATCTCTTTTCTAGAGATCCAACGTTTACAACTAGCAGAGTCTTCGTTCACGGTTTTTGCAGTTAATTTAATCCTTTATTATAGGCAACCGCGCATTACAAATAAATAGAAGCAGTATGGTGTTCTCAAAAGTTACAAAACTTATGTAAAAATGTATACGATATAGCTAGTTTTACAAGATAAATTTACAATATACCTCTATTTAAGCGGACCCCCAATTAAGCAGACACCCTCTATTAAGCGGACACTGAGCTGGGTCCCGCAATTAACGTGTTATATTTCCTTTTATAACGAACCCCCATTCAGCGGACACCTCTATTAAGTGGACACCTTCGGGACCTTCCCAAGTAAAAATTTGTAAAAATTGCGCAAAGTTTGTTAACGATTAACATTCATCGGTTACTCTGTACAGTGATAAAGTTCCATGTTGTTAAGGAAGCTGTGCTGTACTTGGTGCAAGACTTTTAGGTGAACTTTGATCGTGGATGACAATCACACGGCCGGATATGGTTCTAATCTACAGTTTGCTGACAGCCAAATGTATTGATTTATCTTTAGTAGCCGACCGCACCACGTATTTCAAGGACGTAATACAATACTACTATTGTCAATGCAGTCCGTTGTCCGCTTAATAGAGGTTTTTAACAATAGAAATTGGCCAAATACAATTTATTTTAGTGTCCGCGTCCGCGAAATAGAGGTGTCCACTGACAAGGGGTTCGTTATCAAAGGGAAATATAAGACGTTAATTTCGGGAGCCGGCTTTGTGTCCGCTTAATAGAGGTTTCACTGTGATTCACAATTTCAACATTTTATTTTTAAATCCAGCAATATGTTAGGGCATAGCCATTTAACCACTATGTAGTCGTAATGGGACGACATAATAAGTTCGATTCCCGAGGAGGGTTCCCCTTAGTGGGAATGTTGATGCTTTAAATTGATCGGCGCTGCCTATTTTCCTTTCGTAAACGGTGGATGCCACCATTAGTAACCACGCCCCATAGTGCGGCATGATACATGTAATATAGTCCCTGCAGGATTACGTAATACGTTTTTGAACAATCGTAGAAAGAACAACGTTAAAGCCCACCTTCAATTCACGTTAAAAGTTATGGAAAGGGCTCGGAATAGATGCGCGGTTACACGGGGCACTTTAACCGTGATAAATGACACTTTTACCGTGAGAAATTGGTGTGATGCGTGTGACCAGATTTTCCCGAAATAAATTTAACATGGGGAACATCCATGGATATGTCAAAAAGAATAAAGAAACCGCCCATGACATTTAACGTGGTAAATAGCAAGGGTGTTTCTATGCTTAAGGCACGACACCTAATCAGGATTCTTCATTAGACACCAACGCGAAACTGCAATGAAAATTTTTTATTTAGCGGGTTTCTTGCGCGCGGTTTTAGGGAAGATTGATGTATATGTGGCAGATTTTCTCGTTAACTTAAAAAAGAAAACAAGAAAAACTTTGAAGGTTTTAAGGCAAGATTTCAGCTGGTTTCTTGTGTCAGATGTTGGAATGATCAGTTACCAAAAATGTGTTGCAATCCTGACCAACATTCGAAATGGACTGGACTGTAAAATGGAATCTAGGGCCTAGATTTAAAGGAAATGGTCTATACCTTCACTAATTCATCACGATTAACATACCAGATTAATTTTCCTTTAATTGTTTGTAAAGTTTTGACAAAAAATAAACTCTTGCCCTGAACGACGGCGACTATTACCGTAGGGGCGAATGAAGCCGTAAGAGCGGCTAATTTAATTTGGTGATTTACTCACGTGTAACCACATGTTACCACGGTAAACTAAACCAACGTTAAATTTACTGCGGCCTTTTTACAGTGGAAAATTTCTTTTATCGTGGAGTGAATGTGTAACCGCAACTAATGTTCCAGTTACGAAAGACAGTTCGCTAGTTTATGTACTTAAATTTTTCGGTTGGGTCGTTGTGGTAGTGTAGGGGTAAGGGAGATAGATTAGGGTACGAAAGGTCCGGGTTCGACGTTCGGGTTTGACCCTGGGTTGCGATCTTCTTTCTATTTAAAAGAAACACTCTCAATAACACGTCAGTTTTCTCAAGTGTAAAGGCTGCGGTGGACACCTATCAGTATTCATGAATAAATTCAAAAGGCAAAAATTTGCTTGTGCTAGATCTCTTAAACGCTTATTCTCGGCTGTTTTGGAGGCAATTTGATAAAATTTCACAGAGACATTAAAGAATGATGGAAGTTTTTGAAGATTGCTTTACGCTTTATGCCACAGTGGTGCAAAATTGGGAAAACGTGATTTTGAATCAAAGTTTGCAGATCGAAAAGAAAACAGCAGTCTGTTATTTTATTTATAGGTGATCGGTCAAAGTGTCAAAGTGTGTCATGACAGAAGCAGATTTTACAATTTTATTTTAATATTTATGTCTGCAACATTTACCTTCATATTATTCCCACTGTTTCAACTCAGTGGAGATTTAGGAACTTTTTCAGTGAGAGTCCCGACCTTAAAACCTCCAATGCTACAAAAGTTGTGAGGTTAATCTACTATTTTAGTATTTGCCTGTGTGTGTGTGCAAAGTTAAAAAAACTGCATCTTTCAAGTCCACATACTAAAAATGATTGGGCCGACAGATCTACGTTTCGCGTAAAGAGCGTTTTCACATGACGTCACGCCCGTCATGTTGGTTTCCCAAAAGGCTATACAAAAGTGCTAAGAATTGCGCGAAATATATCGTCTTTTAAAAAAAATTTTGGAACTTTAGCTCTTTCAAATGTTACCAAATTATTCTCTCAGTGACTAATAATGCACAAACAAACTTATCCTATTAGCAGTGCTACTCAAACACGTCAATGGTCACTCTCTAAGTAACCATGGCAATAAATAAATGGTCACCAAACGTGGCTGAAATGAGGATAGGAGTAAAAGGATCTGCCAGAAATCGCTTTGTTTGGCAGAGGGTAGGGTATTGTTAGTATTAATAGAAGCCTTGGTTCACTGTGATACTAAAATCGCCGAAATGGATATTTAATAAACGCTAATGTATTGAACGGTTGACTAATAGGCAAAAATTTAACTTAACTAAAATGCATGTTTCAATTTAAAAGAAGGGTTGGATCGGAAAGACTGATGTAAACAGATCACAGATCGAAAAAATTAACTGGAGCTGTTTGAAGCAGTCAACGATAGACAGTTTTAATTTGAATTTACTATTAAAAGAGTGTGCCTGAGGCTGTCCCACTAAAAAGGTACCCGAGATGTTTATGCGCTTAAACATACAACAGTTTCCATAAAGACGGAAGGAATTCCTAACAAGAATAACTACGCTTTTATACTTTAGGACAATTCATTCAGTCGCTCAACAACAAGTGCTCAACCTAAGTTCTGCTGAATCACGCGACATATCCGGGAACTTTAAGCGCACTCCGAGCGCTAAATTTGAATCGATGATCAGCGAACCGCTGCCAAAAGAAAGAAAAAACGGCCAAAACTGTTCAGAGTGGCTCACGTTTTACACTTTTTCGCCTTAACTATATAAAAATTATTAGTGTAAGCGTATGGATTTTGTACAAGAGACGTTAATAAAAAATACAAGACCGCTGATGACTCTGTAGACCTTGTAGAAGTTCTGGCTTTTTCGCTTTGAAAATCGGCTACTTTAGTCACCTTTTTGTATGGGAGGTCACGTTTGGGGCTAAATATCTGTTCGACAAGTCACTTTATTCATGCGTCAGCATATGGCTATGTTAGTTTGACCATTAAGGAAGACTCTCTGAAAGTTTGGTACGATTACGTTGTTGGGAAGTTTTGGCTTTTCGTCAATTTCTGAAAGTAGTCCTGCTCGCTTACGTTCGTAAATCCCGAGGACACGCGCGACTTGGTTTGAAACTCTCGCTTGCATATTAATGAATTGAAACGGATCAAAATTTGAATAATTATCTCACACAACACTCGTTGATGTTAAAATGAAATGTCATATACCAAGAGAGAATAATATTCTTTCTTGCATTTACTTCACCTCCTTCGTCTTACGAATAGAAAAACTCTTTATCATTTTTAACTCTGCGACCAACGCAATGGAAACCAATCGAGTAAAAGAGCGCGTCTTTTATGTGAGCTGCTTTGACCGGTTTACGAAACTGAAACGCAACGATGAAATAGAGGTAAGTGTTCCGCTCATTTCTTTTGCCATTTGACAAATATTTGTCTGGCCGTCGCACGCAGTCAGATCTAATACACTTTACGTATTAAACCGGTACGGTGATTGACAGCTACCGATTCTTTTACGAGAGTGGTCGGTCTTTAGCTGGCTTTCCGAAAGCTTATTTATTCAGTTATTATGCCGCACATTGAGAAACTGCGCACTGTAAGTACATGTCGCAAAAGACAATAGCATTCTGGGCGATGACGTCACGCAAACTGAAAGTTTCTGGGTTTCCTTTTTTTGTTAACACAGGAAGTTGGCTCAAAATATCAATTTTTGTTGGTACTCTTTTTCAACACGCCAACCTAAGTAGAAAAAAAAACAGTAAAGATTACCTCATTAACAAAATGTTCCGATTCATCAAACAAGTGCCAGAAAAAAAGTGTTTTACTTCGTACAACTAGTAAAAAGGTATCAGTTCCTATTCTGTCATATGCGATACAATAAGGTAACGCATCATTGTTTCTTTTATGTCCTTGTTAACTCGTCATCAGGCACACTGCAAAAAATTCATTTCAAGTGAACTCCTGGATTAAGAGTTGCCTTTGTACGTCAAATGGCTCTGATCTTAGGCCGAAGATCGTCTGAAAACAGCTGGCAATCTTTCTCTTGAGATATGCAATTCCTCGCCGAATGAGTTTGATGAAATGCAGGACACACGATGATACTTTTTTGTATACAAAAGAGACATGCACCATCCCTTTACCTGAAAAAAGGAAAAATGAAACTAAAATGGCAGAATTTAAGATAATTATGAGTGTAGCATTCTTTCTCAATGATGGATGATGCTCTAAATTTTTCGAATATTTCTATAGATTTTTCTGAATATTTTTGCATTGACAACACCTTTGTAAATACATACTTACCATATTATAAACTTTAAGTGTTGTTACACACGCCTTTTAGGTGGAACAGATTTCCTATGTGTATACATATGTCCATTTGCTAAGATTACCGTGTTTATCTAAAGTTTTCCATCCTTCCTTTCTTCCTCCAGGCAGCAAAGAATGCGTGTTTTGTATACTTATACCGAAAGAGACGAATTTTAGCTCTTGAATTCTAGACTTTTTGTACAAGTACGTAAGTTGTTTTAAGGTGCTTAAGTTACCTTTCTATCAGCTTCAAGTAACAAAACATGCAACATTATGATCGTGAGCTTTGTTTGTAAGTGAAAATCTAGGCTTCCTTTTTTTAAGTTTGTAACAATATCACCATTTTCGGGTAGATCGCTCTTTTTTGGGAGTGCCTCCAGCGAGTTCTTCATGCTCGTTGATTTGTACGGAAAGCCATCTTTAAAAGCTACAACTTGAACTTAAAAACCTACTATCTAGCTGTCAGTAGAAAAATACTGCTCTCAAACTTTAGAAATCTCCAAAAGCATAAACTTAATGAAATGGCCGCGAGTATAGAAGAAATCTTTGCACAAAACGCTGTACAAAAGTATCGGCCTGTTCGAGTGACATATTTGGCTTCCCATAAAAGTACCAGTGAGGGTCTCGATCAATAAACTTGACTTCGTCCCAGACCGGATAATGCCGGGCCTGATGAAGACCTGCAGTGTGCGGTCGAAACGTCGCGATCAATATCAAAGTGACAATCGTCAGACAAACGATAAAACTAAACCCTATATACACATTATCCACGATGATTAATATCTTACACGGCACTGAACTTTATGTTTAGAATATGTGGTCAAGTTGGATTTTTGACTTAAAATTTAGCGTCATAAATAGTTATTTGGTCTACTTTTGCAACGCTGAAAAGAAAAAGGCAACGAAAATATTATTCATAGAAGAACTTTAAGGGTTAATATATTCCAGCGCTAGAGAAATGGTGAGGCGGGAAGGAGGTTTACCCAAAATAAATGAGTAATCGGTGAATCTTACCGAGAGCAACCAGTAGCACAGAGCTGTTGAGGACAACGAACAGGATGTTCACGATCAAGGAGTCATTATCTTTGGTGACATCAGGGGTGCTGTACATTGCTCCGAGACAAACGTCAAAAAAGATAACCCACAGAACAAAGGTTTGCAGAAGATCTTCAAATTTGCCTTTTATCGGGCGGAAGAATGTGTAGGCCACACCAAAGACACTCACGACCAGCAGAGTCAGACCAATCTGGGATACTCCCTCAGAACCAAAAAGGAAAATCAGTGAGATAAGTATCAGCTTTCTGTACATCTCTGTTACCTCCCAGAACCAAAATTTGTCCTTGTAGTTCTCAAAGAAGACTTTTAATCCAAAAGAAAGTTCCTCATGACGCTGCGATTGTCTGTATTTGTAAATAAGTAGCAGTGTCATCAAAGGAAATCCCACAGGGTATACGGAAAACATGACAGCAAATGGCCAATACGTCTTGTGCCGGGCAGTAAAGCATTGGATGGAGTAATCAGCCTTCATGAGAGAGATACACTGGCTTCCTTCATCTGAAAAGCAATGTTTGACGCATGCGCCGTGAAGAGGAAGAATTTGGATAATTGTTTTACTTGTCGTGGGATATGATGCCAGCAAAAACAGGAAAATGTTCCGATAGCAGGACCTCTTTAAACTAGAAAAAGCACGTAGCTTTTCGCTCTCTGGACGATCCTTTTTGCTTTTGATGTACAGCAATTGAAGAAACATGTAAACAAAGGCAAAAGAAACGACAAGAAAGGTAACAGAAAGAACCAAGATGAATTTTAAGAATGGGTTAAGTCGAAGATGAGAATAGACGCAACTCCATGGTGCAAATTGGAAAATATTGCCATCAAACAATTTCAGAAACTTGTCCATTGTGATCAAAGTAACTGGCCAATGAACTCTGGTCAGTGCTGAAAAAACACCAGCAACAACCTGGTAAAACCCAATGACGATTTTGAAGCAAGACATGATGATATCTGCAACTGTACGATTATTTTCTGTCTTTTTGGAGTCCCCCCACAGAACCATTGCAAACACCAAAATAAAGACTCCAATAACCACCAATGATGAAATTATGGAAAGCAAGACCCGAGGACATTTCAAACAGAAATTAAATCGTAAGTAGTAGCCATGAGAACAGGTAGCACACAAGTTTCCTTGGTATCCTTCGTCACACTCTGAATCTATTCCTCCCTTGCAGGACCCAGCAAAAGGACATTTTACTGGTTTGGGCAGTGAAGCAGTAAATTTAGAGTACGAATCGTTGTAATCAGGACCAAAGCTATAGATGTTGCTTATAAAGTCTTTATAGAACTCTTTATTACTTTGATTGGTCCATTTCCAGTAATAGTTAGGTGCAAGTATTGCAGTGTCGCTGACACAGTTGATGCCGTGAGCTGGACAATCGGAGCATGGACCAAAGCGATCCAAACGGTAAAATCCACGCAGGCATTTGCATGCACGATAACCAGCGTGTTCGTTTGAGAGCGTCCCTGTTCAAAGAAAAGAAGGAGATTTTAGTTCGTAACTGGGGATAAAGAAATCGTTTCAACAGTGGTATCAGCGCTCTCACACTTTGTTGAAATCCCTAGGCCTTAGAAGAGCATTTATTTTCATCTTTTACCTTAATATGGAGAAAATGTTTCCGGTCAATTGCAAAATTAAGACGCCATTAATTCTTTCGTTCTCTGTAAGAACCACTTTTTCTATGTAGGTTGCATTATAATCGTAAATTTCTGCACAGAAAATTGGCGACGAACTATTTCCTTTTTAAAATTGGAATAACGTTTAGTGGCAAATGTAGGTTCTGCAGAGAAGGTTCGGAAACGCCCTTTAGTTGAATCCTTTTGAAGTGAAACTTGGAGTGAAATAGCTTTGCTTTCCCAACGACAAATTCTCTTTTCTGTCTTGCATATAGACTTTGTGAACGACACTTGAAACCTGCTATTTCATCATGTACTTTTAGTCACGAGTAAATAAATATTATCACATCTATCCCCTCAAACAGAAAGGCATTCAGCAATCAGGCTGTTTTCTAGAGACTTAAAGAAGAATTCAACATGAAGGCTATGTAAACGCCGTTGAAGGGAGTCTACTATTTCACTCATTTCTGCTTTTTTGTAGACTCCCCATCTCTTTTGATTTTAAAACCTTGTGAGTTTATTGATGATCAATTATTGTATAAAAGTGATGGAAGGAATGACTTTAAAGTCAAGGTTAAGGTCTACCTCGTTTTTGTATAAACTTTAAACAAATTATTGTGAATTATCTCATCTTGAAAGAAAGATAGTTTAACTTTCTTTGTGACAGGCAACTGTTGACTGATAATTAGTGGCGCCACTGAATCGTACTTAACAGTTACCGGCACCTTATTATAATTAAAACCGGCTTATTGAAGGACTCAAGCAAAACTGACAACGAGGGAATGACTGGACAACCTACAATTTTACTCACCATAAACGGCTGTTCAACTGTTCAACTGTGACAATAGACGGATCGAAACGCGCCAGTGACATTTAGAGTCTTTATAGCCAATAAAATCACGACTTAACTGACAGACGACCAATGAATACCTTAAACGACCAATCAGGTCAATAACATCAACGGACGTGCTACAGCTCACGTTGACTCTGAAGATAACTACTGCACAGGTTGTCGAAACGTCAGTCACTGTCATCAACGGTCTATTCAGGACTTCGCTTACCCGGACGGTCATGCTCCACCTACTTAACTTGTTTTGTGACGCGAACGAAATAAACTGCTCGCTTTGCTTGTCTTTTCTCTGAAAATTCAATTCTTTATTTTTTACACTATTCTTTATTTCACACTATATAAGATATTTACGTAAGTGTACGTAGGTAGGAAAACAAAGTAGCTAACAAATAATAATTAACTAGAAGACATTAAGTTCATTTGTGTACAGTGTCCATAGTAGCAAGAGCTTTCTTGTTGGACAACGTCATGTTGAAATGATTGGCAGCAGTAAAGAGAGGAATAAAATCTTAGATAATATCAGTGATAGAACATATAAGCAAGGTCAGATTTGGTTGGTTAAAAGACAAGACTTCCATTCTTTCTTAAACTTATGATATGGCAGACACTTGAGACCAGGCGGTACAGTCTCCCAGATGTTTGGAGCGGAGAATTTAAAGAATTTGACGCTAACAGTTGACTGATTTATGATACATTACGTTGCGCCTTAAGTTTTCAACACGGTGAGGCGTGTCTTCTGCTGTAGCCTGAGACAGGCTTTAGTGCTTTGAGTTGGTTTTCCAGTTAATGGAAGTTAAAAGACTCTATATTTTTTCGAAAAGAATTGAACAAGATAGAATTGTCTGTTTGGCAAGACAGATTCCAGTTTGGAAAATGGAAATTAAGGTGGAAATAAAAGGTACGTTCTATGGTTTTATGAGGCAGGTAGTTATGGTGATAGTAAAATAGTGTAGGGTGGAAAAATAATGACAATAACCGTCCTTACCATATGGACACGCCAAGCAGTCAGTTGGTCTTTGACCGGGATGTCGCTCTCTAGAGACATAGGTACCTAAACTACATTGCTTGCAGTTAATCTGCCCCATTTGGTCCTGGTAGAAACCTCCTATAATAAAATCACGCCAAGTTGTAAAACCTCATTCGATTAGATAAAATAAGATAGAGACTAGGTAAGCCTAAAAGCGGAGCTTCTTAGAATTATTTTACTTAAAACAGGCAATAAAAAAAACATTCCATGTACAGAAAATCCTAAATCTAATTTTTATCAAATTAACTGACAGCAAACTTTGAAATAAGAGCACGGAATGCTTATTGGTTTTTGTTACTCTCATCATAATCGTTACTGCAGTAACTGATTTCTAACGCATTTACTTTAAATGTTCTGCTGTTCATCTGTGTCGCTCTTTATCTGTGAATAAAAGGTTATATCTTGCAATAGAACAATATAATAGGATATGACCAGTAAGGATAAAAATAATGAAGTTTTCTGCTCTCAAATTAAATTGGACGAACAAAATAAACTTTGCAGGGTAGAAGCAATTTGTTTTCGAACTCTGAAAAAATTAAAAAAGCAATTATTGGATTCTACGCAGTTAATTACTCCAATCATACAAGAAGATTTTTGCTATTTAAAAAAGATTAATTCTCCTCTACCTTTACGGTTACGAGTTAATGATTTTAATCGCCAAAACCTGGTTTTCTTTATTTTAAAGCAAGTCTTTTTTATTTAAAATCGAGGAAATTGGAAAAAAAAAGAAACAACTTGATACAAAAAATCAAGGGCTTAAGCAGGAAACAAAGAAAAATAAACTGTCATCAGTTCCCATGCACCTACGATATTTCCGCCAACATTGCCAGAGTTCACTTTTGACAAATTTACCAACGGAGGCTAATAATGGGAAAAGAATAACAGATGTTTTGTCTTAAAAATAAAGAATGGCGATGGAATAATCATTCACTTTGTCCGGAATGAGAAGTATGTTTTTGTTGACTGATTTGGACGCATTATGGAATTACATGTACATAAATTTGTAAAATAAGGCCATAGTGATTTTATCTGATGGCAAGTTTGTCGTGCCGATCGTTCTATAGAGAACCTCTTTTGTATCACATGATCAATTCAAGCCAACTACAACTGAATGACCGTTCTATCCAGCTACCTCTAGCTAAAAACTTTGAAAAGTAGTCAGACTGCCATAATCTACCAACTTCGTTCAAGCTCTCTCTTCTCGAGCAAAGTCAAATGTTGTTATAATATTAATCTTTTGATGTCTGGCAAAACTAAAAGTGTATTCAAATTTCGCCGTAAAAGTTACCTGCAGGACAAGGTTGACAAGAACCATACATGTATGTGTTTGTGGACTTATCGCTGGCATAGTAACCAATCGGACAAAGACTGCAGTTATAACATCTCCATAACAAGGTCAGTCTACATTTGTGGCACACAAAGCCAGAGCGCCTAAGGCCCGCTACGTAGAAGACTTCCTCATCTAGACGCAGGAGGTGAAAGGTAGTCGAAGGGGCGCAATCACTAAAGCATGCACAAGAGACAGCAAAATCAATTATTACTGAGATTGTGATACTTCACTGTTTACTTACTACAACTGAGTCCATTCCTATATTGAATGAAAAGTACACCCCACTTTTCGTTCAATTAAATGAAGAACTCGCCCGACCTGTGCTTTCGAAATGGACACAATGCGCCAAAAAATCCATTTATGGCCATAAAAATTAAACGTCAAGTGCAATCATACCATAAAAAAGTAAGTTGTCTTCTTGAAAATGTATAGCTCTAGAGCACTTAATTGTGACCAATTTTTTCTTACAACCTGTTCCGCCGAAGAAGCTTTTAATTCCCGTTTCAGTCAGTCGATGGTACTTGGTAAAAGAAATGGCACATCAGGTGGAGTTAAATTAGAGCGATCTCAAAATATCAAGCTGCTGATATTGGTTCTGACCTGAACTTTACTAATCATGTAAGTGATTTCTGTAAAAGGACAATCCAACAAATTGGAGTCCTCACGAGATGAAGGTATCTTATACCTGCTTCTACCAAATTGCAACTTTTCAAGACCGCTATTTTACCTCATTTAACAAACTGTGGTACGATCTGGCATTTTTGTAGAGCGTTGGACAGGCGCAAACTGGAAACTGAAGTTACATGGGAGAGCTCTGCGCACTGTATATGACAACAGATCAGACTCGTATGACAATTTACTTCGGCAAGCTAATCTGACGACTCTTTATAATAAAAGGCTACAGGACATAACAATTCTAATGTTAAAATCTAAGAACAATCTATTAAAATAAAAAATTAAAAAATAAATGAATAACGATTTGCAAGTAGCACATCCACATAGTGGTTCTTCGTCTACCTGATACATGTACCTGGTTGAATTGGAATTTGGAAACGTTGGTTTTTGAGGAGAGGGGAAAACCGGAGTACCCGGAGAAAAACCTCTCGGAGTAAGGGAAAGAACCAACAACAAACTTAACCCATATATGGCGTCGACGCCGGGAGTTAAACCCGGGCCACATTGTTGGGAGGCGAGTGCTCTCACCACTGCGCCATCCCTTGCTTCTATTACCGAAGTATCTGCCGGACCTTTTCAACCTTCAAGGGGAGGGAAAAAACGATATAATCTAAGGAAATCTGATTTCATCATACCACGCTTTAACACTATAAAGTATGGAAAACATTTTCTGTTATACTTAGGACCTTTTCTGTGGTCCAAGTTGACAAAGAAGGAACGTGATATGAATTGTCTGAACGGTTTTAAGACCCTTTTAGGTAGGTACGTAGATTCTTTATTTAAAACTCGGTAAACTCTTCAGTAATAATGGAGTAAAAATCTAATTACAATTAATTAGACTAAAAACTATCGACATACTGTTTTACACGACTGCCGAGTGAGAGTCCGACGACTCAAATCCATGTTTGATTTGCTCTTCAAATTTCCTGACTGATTTAATTTCTCTCACATTTTCGGGTAAAGAGTTCCACAACAAAGCACCGCTGTAACTGAAACTTCGTTTCAAGTAGTTAGTACGCGGCCTGGGCAATGTCAATTTATGAAAGGAATTGCGCAAATCATACTCTGTGCTTCGTTCGTGAAATAGGTTCTGCAAGTACACTGGAGCTTGTTCATTTAGAGATTTAAACATCATTATTGCTTTATGCTTCTTTCTCCTTATAACCAATTTGTCCCATTTGAGTATATCAAGAAGCAGGCTCGAGCTAGTCCCATAGTTGGCCTTTAAAATTACTCTAGCTGCACGGTTCTGTAACTTTTGTAATTTGTCACTCAGTTGATCACGTAAGCCATCCCAAACGAGGCTACAGTAATCAAAGTGAGGTTGAATTAAGGAGTTATAGACTAGTACCGCAGTAGATTGGGAGATAAGGGGCCTGATACGTCTAAGGGAACCTATAGCCGAAGTTACCTTCTTACACAATTCGTTAGCATGATTAGAGCAGGAAAGCCGATTGTCGATAATGAGACCTAATGATTTTGCGTGATCAACATTGCTGATAACTTGGTCTTCTAGTTTGATGTTTATTTCGTTATGGCTTTCCGCAAGAAGCTTCTGGCGAGAGCCAATAACCATAAACTCGGTTTTCGCAACATTAAGACTAAGCTTATTGGCTTTTAACCAACAGTGAAGGTTCAGTAGTTCTAAGTTAGTCTCTTGTTCAAGGTCAGCTAGAGAGGAACCAGAAATGGTAATAGTTGTATCATCTGCGAACATTTTAGCGCATACTGAATTAAGGCAGTTTGGAAGATCGTTTATATAGTTTAAGAAGAACAAAGGACCGAGAATACTACCCTGTGGGACTCCGCATCTTAGTTCGCTTGCACTGGACAATACGCCATTAACATAACATTTCTGGCTCCTGTTACCTAGGTAGGAGGCAAAGAATCGAAGGGAACCCAGATCAACTCCATAGTTTGCAAGTTTACGTAACAAAATTGCATGGTCAATGGTGTCAAAAGCTATTTTAAGGTCGATATATACCACACCATTTAAAAGGCCGTTATCTATATTAATAGACCAGTTCGTTGATTCAAGTAGCGCTGTCATGGTGCTATGGAGCGATCGAAAGCCGGACTGATAAGTATTCAAGAGTTTGTTTTTATCTAGGTAATCATAGAGTTGTTGATAGATAATTTTCTCGAATAGCTTTGAGACAATTGGCAATACAGAAATTGGTCTATAGTTATTCAGGTCAGATTTTGATCCTTTTTTAAAGATAAGAGTCACCTTGGCGATTTTCCATTCATCTGGAAAGGTTTCTGTTTCTATACAGCTATTAAAAATTTTCGTTAATGATGGTCCAATAATGGAACTGGCTAATTTCAGAAGTTTACAAGGAACTCCGTCCAATCCCATGGCTTTCTTTTCGTCAAGCTGACTTAGTAGCTCACACACAGTTGTGACACTAAGAGCCCTTAAGGAGAAGGCTGTTTTAGTGGGCTGTAAATAACTTTCAGGGTCGATATGAGAAGGTGATAATTTACTGGCTAGATTTGGTCCAATACATGTGAAAAAGTTATTAAAAGCTTCTGCAATTTCAGGCGCAGAATTTATAATTTCGTTATCTGTTTTAATTTCAGTGATATTGCGGTTTGTGCAAGATTTACGCGAGCTCGGTTCGTTAATTAGCTTCCAAGTTTTGGAAGAATTCTTTTTCTTCAACTCTAAGTTGTGCAAAAAATACTGATGTTTGACTGATTTGATAGCATTGTTAGTTTCATTCCGCGCTTGCTTGTATTGTTCCCAACTAGCCGCATTGTTTTCAATAATAGCTTTCTTTTTTAAATAATTTCGTTTATAGATTTTACGCATCAGGTCATATGTAATCCACGGAGAATGCTTTTTTGAGATCCGCTTTGTTTTCAGTGGGGCGTGTTTATCGACAATTTCCATGAACAGGGTTTTCCACGCATCCCACATAGCAGTTGGATTTGGCTCGAAGCTAATTAAATCCCATGGCAGTTGAACAAGGCCATTTAAAAATTTGTCGCTGTCAATTTTTTTGTAATCATGAGTTTCGATAGTACGGTGCGTGCCAACACGTTCATAACGTATTTTTATAGTCATAAAAACCAGTGAGTGATCGCTAATCCCAAGATGAACGACACCAGAGTTAACAATTTTTTCGGGAGAATTAGTTATACAAAGGTCAATTAATGTGCGTGATGTTGATGTAATCCTGGTTGGTTCAGAGATCATTTGGCTCAATCCGTAAATATCAAATATACTCGTTAAATTGGACGAAATGTGGTAGTTTGACCGATTTTGCAACATATCACAGTTCACATCTCCCAGGAGGTAGAAATCGTTGTTTTCGGAGTCAATTTTATCCACCACGATTTCAAATCGACTAAAAATGTCCTGGGAGGAACTTGGAGGTCGGTACCACGTACTTACTAAAAAGGGTCTAGAATGCGGTCTAGTAATTTCGATAACAAGGGATTCGAGTTGGTTATCACTTAAGTCATGCCGTATATGATAATTTAGGTTGTTTCGTAAATATATACAAACACCGCCACCGCATCTCCCATTCACCGGACGATCCCTCCTAACGACTTCGAATCCTGGTAGAGATATTTCGGAGTCACCAATGGAACAGTCTAGCTTTGTCTCATTGATTGCTAGTATATCAATTTTGGAATCAGTCACAAATATCCTAAGGTCGTCAATATGAGCGAGTAAACTGTTTATGTTAAGCGATGCCATGACAAAACCACGACCGAATGAATTTAAAAATTTTGATGGCTTACCCTTACTAAAAGTGTACTTGCAGGACTCCCTGGAAAGCATACCCTCGTCGGACTCCCGATGGACAGTATTCTAATCTCCTCTTAATTTTAATATATAGATTTAGCCAGGGCTAAAAGCGAAGCTCCCGTTAATAAATTCATAATTTAAATCAAACAATAAACTTGTAATCCACAGATCAGGGCACATTCATTTGACGTTTGAGGCAAAGGCTAAGTGATTTTAGAGAAAAATAATTTGACAGTCAAAGAGTGAAACAGCTTTTACATCGAGTTATTAAATAGTCTTATTTGTACTCCCAAAAATAGCAATCATGTTCGATCACAGTAGATTAGGCCTGGAAAACAAATAGACCTACCTATTCGTGTATTGTATTTGCATTAGCTGTTGCATCATAATGTGGCATTCACCACTCTCTCCAACATTGCTCCGTTTGAGAGACTATGGATAATTGGACAACCCCGAAATATAATTTTAAGTAACACACGCGCCACGATAGTCCTTGGTGGCAGCCAATTTACACGTAGCATTCCTCTGTCTAAACGAGAGGCCAAAATAAAAAAATCAGGCCGGATTTTTTGTGTTCGACAAGTTTAGTTTACTAGTAAATCTTGGCGACGAATCTGGTGGCGTGTAAACCAGCCTTTTAAACATACTTTTTCTCATCACGTCTCAAGTAAACAGTACTATGAGGCCCTTGTTTTTATCATATAGACCTCGGACAGAATTTGTTCTTTTTTGCCCTATTTAAACCTATAATTCTGCAGTTTTTCACAATTTTGCGAGAGAATTTACACTCATTCAATATCCACGACGATCAAAGCACGCGCTTCCTTTGCACAACAAATTATAGCATTGAATTATAAAACGTTTTCATGAAGTGAATTCTATGATGCCAGGACTTTCAGTTAGAAAAATCTGGTCCTATGTGATATGCAGGGTAATATGGGCTTTTAATGAAAACGATAAAAAATTCCCAAAATCACTTTTCGGCCAGCCGGACGCGTCGGGGCTCACTTTTGACAGACACCAAATTTGCAGTGCGATTAATAGAGTTACCATTTACGCTTCAACATGATAGATAAATTGTTATGTTTAGGTTTTATTTCCCTTTATTTATTAAACTGCGTACGGTTTTGTTATGTGTAATCTTTAAAAGCGAGTGATATTTACGCGCGGCGTTTTGAGTATTCCTGCGTGAGATGTTTATGTTCGACTGGATACAACCGATGCAGCGATAAAAATTGCGACAGGGACTACTAACAATCAATAAAATAAATATAATTCGGTGAAACACGTACAGAGACAATAATTTTCATTCACGAAGAGAAGTATTGAGAGTAAAGTGTCTTTGAAAATCATGAGTCAGGTAAGCATAAGCTTATTTATGTTTTAAGCCAGCTTCCCGGTTTTTGCTCTTTTTCAAGATGAACTCGAGGCAAGAAAATCGCTCAGAGCTTTCTGTTTACAGCCAAAATCATAAGTATATAATCTTCGGAACATTTTCTTTGAATTTGCGGTCAAAAAATGTCTAAAGGCTTTTTCAACCTGATACTATTGTAGCTTAGATCATTGCTCGTGTATAAACTTAAGCCGCAGCCATACGCTCGACTGCAGGAAACCGAAAAAAAAAAACACATCAAAGACAACAATTTCTCAGGCTTACTAGCTACGTCATAACCAAATTTTCTCAAATGGATAGTTTACCAAATTTTCTTACACATGGTGCTCCGCTCCGCGCGCGAGGAGCTCCGCTAAAAATTTAATAAAGTTAGAAGCCAATCGAGCAGTTCCTTTTGCATTCAAGTGGAGACCGCTTCTATTTAAGTCGTGGTCGGCGGAGATGTTGGAATGGTCAACATAGCCCCAGTCATTTTGATTACAGAATTTCCTTAGTATCTTGTTTACACCAGAGACTTTGACACCAAGGGCCTCCTCGTCTGCTCTAGACACAAGGCTAGAAATCGACAGTTTAGCCGAAGATTCGTCGCTCATCATGTGGGCTAAATTACAATACAATACAATAGTTTATTGACACTCCCCTGGTGGGGCTTTTCAGTGACAATGCGACTAAAAAAAAAAAAAACTAATTAAGATAAGAGAAGTAGTTAACAATTCGATTAAAAGGAAAGAATGCGGTGAACAAAGCAATATAAACATACCTATTTAAGAATTAATCGTATAATAAATATTCTCACTACGTACTATACAATATGCATATTTTAAGTTAAAATAAAATAAGATACTAGTAAGATACTAAAATACTATCATAACGTGCTATTTAAAAAGTCAGTAATCAACTTATTTTTCAGACAAAATTTAAAAGTAGAAATCGATTTTGCAGTTTTAAGAGTTCTGTCTAGATTGTTCCAAATGTGCACCATGCGGTAGTGGAATGTTCTCTGTCCGGTACTCGACTTATACAAGGGGATGTTTAATAATTGGCAACTTCGAGTCACGCGCCCGGTGACCGCAATTCTTGTTGTAAATTGATCGCTGAGGTAATGTGGAGCTTGACCAGTCATGCATTTAAATGCCATGAGAGCGTCGCGGAAGAACAGCTTTTGTTTAATTGGAAACCAACGTAGATCTCTTAGTGCGGGGGTTATATGATCAAATTTCCTGGTACCTGTAATAATGCGCGCGGCAAAGTTCTGCAGTGGCTGTAGTCTACAGATATTTTTGTTCGAGGTGTTCGACCACACTGTGGAACAGTACAGTAATTTGCTAAAGACTAGGGCATTTATTACTGTCACCAGTTGGTTACGGTCAAGAACATGTTTAACCCGACTGATTTGTGCGAGGCTTGACATACAAGATGACGTAGTTTTTAGAACATGGTCATCAAACGTTAGTTGCGGATCTAAAACAACCCCAAGATCTTTGGCCGAAGATGTAAGAGCGAGATCTTTTCCTAGAAGAGATATTTTGAAGTCGGGGAGTTCGGCAAGTAGTTGTCGGCTTCCAAAGACTACGAGTTTTGTTTTGTCAGGATTTAAAAGTAGAAAATTGTTAAAACACCAATTACGTATTAAAAGAAGGTCGCTATTTAAATCGTTCATAGCAGTCGGACAATCACGCATCTTAAAAGAAATCTGAAGTTTAGTGTCATCTACGTAACATTGCGTTAAACAGTTTCTAGGAACAGAAGGTAAGTCGTTAATATAAATACTAAAAAGAAGCGGCCCAAGAATGCTTCCTTGAGGAACACCACTATTTAAACGCAACGAATTCGAGAGGGTCGAGTTAATACGCACGACTTGGTGTCTGTAGGTCAGGTAGCTAGTAAACCACACGAGAGCGTATTTAGAAATACCAAGATGTTGTAGTTTTAAAAGGAGAATATCATGATTTATACTGTCAAATGCCTTACTCATGTCCAACAAAACCATAGCAGAGAGTTCCTGCTTATCCATGCCAGTCAAAATGGCATCTGTGGAGCGGATAAGTGCCGTTTCTGTGGAATAAAATTTCTTATTTCCACTTTGTTTCGCAGAAAGACGGTTGTTTGTTGTTAAATATGCCGTCAGCTGGTTCAACGCAATTCTTTCACACACCTTTGACAATACTGGTAATAACGAGATCGGTCTGTTATTACAAGGTTGTTCATGATCTCCCTCCTTTGGAATAGGCGTTACTTCTGCTTGTTTCCATCCTCCAGGGAAAACGCCATTTGTAAGAGAGGCATTGATGACGTGAGTAATCGGCGACAAAATAACTGACAGTCCATCCTTGATTACACGTGCAGAAATTTTGTCAAAGCCCGGCGCTTTGTTTGATGGTAACAATACGATGATCTGTTCAGCTTGCTTACAATTAACAGAATGAAATGAAAATTGTTCAGACAATGGATAGTGCGTAGGGACAAAGTTTGTTTTCGTAAGATCGTAATTACATTCAGAGGCAAGTGCTTTGATTTTGTCAACAGTGGTTCGGCCAACTGAGGTAAAAAATTCATTAAAGGAGTTTGCAACAGATTCCTCATCCTGATTATATACCAAACGACTTGACGATTTCCTAGGAAGGATGGATTAACGATCTCCTCAGCACATTCGCGCGCAGATGTGGATGAGCGAAGACTATTGGTACCGACGTGAAGTACAATTTCATCTGGCTTTTTCCGTAAAATAGGTCTAAGTGATCTCTCATGTCCTGAGTCGAACATCCTGGAAAAGAGGAAATCTTGACCTTAGCACTACTTGACATTTTCCTCCCTTGCAAGTTCTTTAGGATGGAATCACCAACCAAGAACACCTCTCTTTGCTTGAGTTGAGTACTTCGGTCACCACCTGAGTTCCCTTTTGTTCGGTCTGTATTTAATTGGCATGATGACGACGTCTTCGATTGCGAGTGTCTCCCGTCTAGGTTTGTCTCTGTCGAAGGCTGGTTTTGTTGGTCACCGTTCTTCTTCTTTTTTCCCACCAAAACAAAATCTTGAATATCCTGGTACTCCGTGTCAACGCGGGAGTTATCAGGTTGCATGGCAAATGAATTGTGATACAAATCTTTGGAGACTATTTGAAGCGCTAGTTTCAATGAATCTCTTTCTTCTCGAATAGCTTTTAATTCTTTCTGTAGCTTGGTGTAGTGAACTCTAGAGGCTTGTAATTCTTGTTGTAAGGTGTGGTTCTGGTTGTTGATAGCATCAAGTTCTTACAAAGTCTTCGAGTTATTTGCATATTGCGTCGATTGCACACAGCTCCAAAGTTTGGTTACCTCAGTCCTTAGGTCGTTAATTAGACTCAGAATATTTACGTCGAGAGAGTGAGGGGAGATAGGTTTAATAAAGTGGTCCGTTTCGTTGCTGGATGTCTCTGAGAGTTCAGGAGTGTCCACTTGTGATTTGTCGTCGTCCACAACAACATGGCGGTCGCTGACAACATCTTCGCTTTCATCGTTCAGGTCACAATTGGTTTGACTACCGTCCATAGCTGCTCGAAGTTTATCCTTTGCTGATTGAACGTTGTTTCCTTGAAGTTGTAACGTCCCAGTCTTATAATATTTCACTGTCAAGGATTTTGCTTTTATCGATTTTCTTTGCTCGTTTTGAGTTATCGAGCACGTGGTGGAATCTAAATCTATTTCTAAAAGTTCGAAGCAAAAGATTTTCAACTCATCAAAGGAACCTCGCCACGTAAATGTGGACTTCTTTGAATTGTAGCTTAGTTTCTTTATCAGGGAGTCTGTAGTGGCTAAGTTGGGTTCAGAGCTGTTGTTCATAGCTGTTGACTCACTGTCACTATAAGTTAAATGTTCGATAAGGAAACAGACTTGTCAGAGGGAATGGAAGATTGGGGTTGTAAAGGCTGCTATTTTTGCAATAGTTAATTTTAAATTTTTTATGTTAATATTTACAATTTTAATAGCTATTAATGTCATAGTAAAATATCACTGGCCCATAGTGTTTAATATCACACCGTAAAATTCCGAAAATAAGCCCCGGGGCTTATATTTTTCAAAGGCCCTTTTAAGGGGCTTATTTTTGGAGGGGCTTATCTACGGAGGGAAATTTGCGTTTCAAACGCGATTGGGCTAGCCTTGTAGTTGGAAGTAAATTTACCGTTTTTGCTTTGTTTTACTTTGTATTTGAGGGCCATTTTCCAAGTACAAGCCCCCCCGGGGGGGGGGGGGGTTATATTTGGAGGGGCGATTTAACGGAGGGTTTTTTGCGTTACCCGTTTGGGGGGCTTATATTTGGAGGGTATTATACATGGAGGGGCTTATTTTGGGAATTTTACGGTATTTTTCAATGTCACCGTTATGTTGTAGATATAATATGTAAATAGGGTATAATGTTTTATATTGAAAACTGCGCAATATAAATACTTAATTATTATTATTGTCTCCAATAAGTGTGTAAACGCTAGAACGACTGACACTTTAATACAGTTAGTACTACCACTACCACTACCTGCTACTGCTACTACTATTACTACTACTACTTCAACAACTACTACAACAACAACTACTACTACTACTACTACCACCACCACCACCACCACCACTACTACTACTACTACTACTATTACTACTACTACTTCAACAACTACTACAACAATAACTACTACTACTACTACTGCTACTACTGCTACTGCTACTACCGTTTCAATATTTCTGCTTTGATTCAATGTTCGATATTTTTCTTTGTAACTTCCAGTTTTTACCAAAGCCAGTGCACTGTAAAGCGAACTCGATATTTCTATCGGAAGATAGTTTAAGAGGCTTTTAAGGGAAAGCCCCCAGGTAACTTTCAAGATCTATTGAAACTGAGAGTGAGCCTTTAATTGTTTAATAACAAATTCAATTTTTTGGGAGCAGAGAACGTTGTAGGGATTTTTGTCTAGTAACTTGACGTGACTGGCTACGAGCTCATATTCAATGACGAGTTCGTCATCCACTCAGAATGTGGTACCTGCAATAAATACTATTAAAATTTTACTCCTAGAACGTGTCTACTTACATCACTGAACTGTAACTATTTCCGGCAGGAAGCTGATATAAGTTACTACAAGTTATAGACCTGCAGGAAATAATATATGTTAATTTCAAATTGGTCTTTGAAAGTTAATAAAATGTCGCTTCACAAGTCGCTTTTTTAATTTTTTTAAACTTAACTAATCAGCAGCACTCTGTGTACTGTCACTGTAAGACTTGTTCTCGCGATTTGCACAAAAATTTCACAGCTGCGCCTGTTCCCTTTCGTAAATGCGGCCAAGCCTTCAGTGATTGCGACCATCATTATTTTTATTTTCTAGCTATGGCGCAATCCGTAATTTACAGTGAATGAGCTTTTCAAACCGAAACACACTAAAAACTGTTTTTAATCAATATTTTTTGTTGCTATTTTACTGCTATAAAAGTTGCTTGTAATCCTTATTCATTCCTTGCCGGTTTATATACCCTCTGATAGTAAGGTAGAATTTGTGCCAATGCCGATGTTTTCCCCGCACAGTTATACTAGTAAAGGGTAAAGTTCTAGTTTGTAAAAAAGAATCGAGTCTTTCAATTACACACGCTGATAAAAAGATACAAATAATTCCTTACGAATAGCTAACACTTTGAACGAAAACAGTGAATATTGGTAACAAATAGCAATGAAATTACATGTTCCGCCATGAGGTAGGTGCATATATCTAACTAAATCCTAAACCACTTCAAGTGAAGAGTAAAGAATTGGAACCTCGGTTAGTGAGAGGTAGAAACACTGCCAGAAACGAAAAATTTATTATATAGTGAGCAGTTTAAACAATAATTTAATAGAACTGATTGCCTTACTTTAGATATTCCTTTTGAGATCAGCACTTACACTTTAGTTCCAGATTTCAATTCCTTAAAAACACCATCTGGTATATATGATAATGAATTATCAAAAAGAGTCCTGAAAGATAACACAGATTTCATTTATAAAGACAGCATTTAACTCGAAAACAATACTTCATCAAAAGCTGCCCTTAACGAACAGAAGACGTACATATGCAAAGGAGATGCAGTTAGTGTGGGTAAAAGAATAGACAATTTCAAAGATGCCGGAGATAAGTCAAGCAAGAGTGACATACAAGGGACTAAACGTCACTTAAAAGTGACTGAAACCTGATAACTGGACATGGATTGAGATTTCTTGCTTCAAATTGGTACAACGGGGGCTGCCGGAAATTGCAAAGGCAAGCTAATAATAACGATAGCTAATAATAAATGATGATAACTTAGTTATCCTCTTCCCTTGTAGGGCTTATCATGGATAATGAAACAAATAATGTTAGATGAAACATTACATGGTTAAGAATCTTAACTGGTAGGAGGCGAACCAGTGGGCAAGCGTGGCCAAGAATTTCAACTCGGGACTACCGAGAACAAATCCAGTTATCGGTCATGGCAGGACTTGAACTCGGGGCTTCCGAGTTACAAGTCCAGCGCTCTAACCGCTTAACCGCCACATCTCCTCCTTAAGTCAGTCTTTCTGTGATCTATTAGGCTCTTCCACGAACTTTTTGCCCATGGCAGATAGCACCGTCGTGCTTGGAAAATATTTAGCTCACACCCCTAATGATGTGAAGAGAGTTTAAAGTTTGTCGTAACTTTTCTTCAGTTGTTAGACCCACTCAAATAGCATGTGTCACGCATGCCCGGCGCAGGACCGGATCCAGATAATTGAAACAGAGGGGACCCGGAGAGTTGCTACTATTTCCAGAATATCTGAGTCCAGAAACATGTAAGACTCTTCAAAACATATTTTATGGAGCATTCTTTAAAAATAAAACAATTTCAGACAAAGAGGTGGGCGGCGCCCTGGGTACCCCTCTTAACCTCTCCATGCAACATCACTATTATTTTTAAGGTCGCCTAGTCAATGGAACGTTATAACTGTTCTAGCGAGGTCTTATTTCAACACAAGGCTATGTTTAAAAATATTTTAATAAAACGTGCAAACGAAGAAAAACGTTGACCATCTAGATACGTACAGATAATCAAGCTTCGTAAGCCCATGAAATGCGGTGTGATCAATGCGTTTGATGGAATTACCGTGAAGAAACCTTCAAAATGGAAACAAGACAAAAATAAGGCCAGATATGTTATACTAGCAGCTACAAAAATTTATAAACGCACACTTGTTCCGTTGTTTTCGCTTGGTATCAAAACGAAAAATTAAAACGTCAAAAAAGGAAAACTGCAAGACAACTTGACGTCACAACTGTGCTTTCATACTCGCGTGGGCTCGCCTAAAAAGGATAACGCCCCTCAAAAGTCTCCCAGTAAAAGTACCTAGGATAGAATCAGACAAAACCGTGTGTCGTCTTTAATCCCTCGGTATTTTCTAGTATGATAGCATCATACACTAATCATAGCAGTATTTAATAGTTGAGGTTTAGCAGTGTTACATTTTATATGTACTAAAATTTTTCTTTTTTGTTTCCTTTCGTATAAATTTTTAAATTTCCTTAAGGTTACTTTGTAAGAGCATTGCGACTTCTGCATAATGCTCTAAATATTATTATTATTTATAATGATGATGATGATAATGATAATAATGATATTGATGATGATGATGATGATGATAATAATGATATTGATGATGATGATGATGATGATGATGATGATGATAATGATGATAATTAACTCAATTCAAAGAAGGACTTTTGCTCGAACCTTTGAGGATTGCAAATTTATCTTATTATTCCCGCATTGCCGGGACAAAATATTACTTTCTACTCACAATGATTCCAGGTCTCTAAGTTCAGCAAAAGCATCAGAAGGAATAAACGACAGATTGTTACTGATCATGGACCTGCAAAATTACAGTGGAATAAGTTAAGTGCTCTTTTTAAAAGTGTTTCCTCAAACCACTTTATGATTGTGATAACGATTAGCTTCGCCCACCTACAATACGTTAAAGGACAGTATTCCGTTACTGTGCACGTACCAAACTTTGATTTTCTGACAGGATGTCGCGAATTCAAATGATGCGAGGAGAGTAAGAGAACCTTGAAAAATCGGTTTGCATCGCACTTGGCCGAGTTCGATACTACACTAACACTTCCAAGAACTACAGATCAATCATCCATTGTTCCCGTTAAGTTTCGATTTGGACGAAATCGGACTTTTTTGGCGTTCCATTCATTACTGTTGGCCAGAGGACCAAGAGAAGGGAAGCACTTTAATGCCAGCTGAACAATGTTGAAGGCTTATTTCTCACCCTAGCTTCCAAGCTCGCACAATAGTGAAAGGAATACGCAGAAATGGAACAGCATGATACATAGAGGTGACTGAGGAGATCTTGTGGAATTAAACCTCGTGAAGCACAATATTTTGCAACGACGTGTCAGTTAACTTTTCAATAAACTTCCCTACGGCCGACAAAATCAAACAAACAGGCACTACATGAAACGAATTCAATGGATTCATACTACAGCCTTTGCAATACTTCATCGCGTTGAGATTGCATTTTATTCATATCTTTTGAATGTTTAAAGCTTAGAACGCGAGCGAATATTACTGAACTTGGACTTGCCACAAATTGACCTCTGACACGAATTTCTGATAGGAGAAAAGCTGTTTTAAAAGCTACCGCAAAGAGCTTTTCGGCTTTTTAAGAAAAAACAGATGACGCTCGCGCGTGCGCATAGTCGGGACACTTTTCGGTTACAACAATAGTAAACAGTATTATGACATATGCAGAGCCAAGAAACCTCCTGCCCAAAACATTAAAATTGGTAAATGACATAGTTGTTTAATGACAGTGCTCCACGCACAGCTGCTTACTACGAGCACTCGTATATAACGCAAATTTTGGGTTGTCCTGACGAAAACCTCATATATTTTGTTAAAGTGAACCCGCTATAACGAAGGACCCTGGTTAATATGGTAAACGGACAGATTCTGTGTTCCGTTCAGCACCTCTAACCCTCCTCTATATCTTATAAACCGTTCATGATACGGCACCAAAATTACACAGGCGAATTTACTCATTACTTCTAACGACGTCTAGGCATAACTTGATTGACAAAATGAGGTAATTTGACGTCATTATGACGTCACATTGTTGAATTTATAAACAGAATCCAAATTCCATCAATTTTCCCCCTCAAAGCGAGAAATACTTGAATAGTAAGGTGTCTGACAAAATGAAGAAGTTAGGGAACACATAAATAATCTTTAACAATAGTAGATGTAATTAAACAAGAACGCCGTTAGTAGCGTTGTGTCTCGCTTGCTTGGAGATACGTTTTTGTTGTCAAAGGCGGTGGTGCTGTTATGCTACTTTTTCGTTTGGAATACAAAACGAGTGTTATATGTCATAATGTAAATACTCAAAACGTAAAAATTGCAAGGAGAGACAGGCCGTACATCTTTGCTTCAAACCGGTGTGAAACCTTTGAAAACCTTCTACATATTGATATTGCTCGATTAAGGAGATCTCTTTCAGAAAGTTTACGCTCAAAAAATTGAACGATGATTTTTATCAGTATCAGAAGCCCAGTATAAATATACATACCCTCTTTGTAGCGGACCAAAATACGGGTCGGTACGGTATATGTTCAGCACAGGAAAAATGTGTAAGTCTAGCAGAATCTTATACATCAGACAGTTAATTCAGTTCGCGCATATTCCTGCTTAATTTGTTGTCGGTTTTATAATATATCAATATCGCGTGAAAGTAGATTACATTTTCCCTACCTGCTTAACGTCTACTTTTAATATCTCCGTACAGTCTCAGAGTACAATGTTTAGAGTTGTACACAGCGTGCATTTTATCACAGTATCACTGGGATAAACCGTTTCATTTTCCAGGAAAATTTCACTTTCTCGTCAAAACAATCACTGACTCAGACAGACTCGGCGTAGTATACTTTAATTTAGTGTTCAGTACAGCGAACGGGATTATGTTCTGTGAAATTTATCTACAGTCTGCGGCCCACATCATCACGATCTACGATTTACTTATTTATTTATTTATTTATTTATTTTATTTTCAAGTTCTTTTTAACGGATCCTCGATCCCCGATTGCTCGATCCCCGATTCCTCGATTCTCGATCCTGATTTTCCAGTAAACCACGACGTTTTGCTCATTAAGATTATTCTTTTTTCTCGACCACTGAAGTGATCGCTTGTTCCAAAATAATCAACCCTTCCAATCGATAGAATTCGTGGACCGACCCGTCGGTCATGTCCTTCATGTCCTATCCTATGGACATGAAGTACTGCAAGTAGAGTGCGTGATAGTCAAGTACAAAGCTATCCATATAAACACATCCGTGACACATACAACGTTAGGTTGGATTTCCACTGACGCGTTTTTGTCTCCGCACGTTAACGAACGTAAATTTTAATCACGTAAATAAAATACAGGTAAGATATAAAGTGTTGAGATTAAACCTCAAGTTTCGAGTTTTTACGTTTACGCTTACATGATGACTCTATGTGACCTTCCATACATTGCCTCTATTTTACTTGCGAACGTAAATTTTACACATGTACGCCCGTAAAAATTACGCGACAGTGGATACTTGGTATCTCAAGTATTTATAAAGTGCAACACGACTTCACATCTTAACAACTGCAAAAATCTATCAATTAAATACGTACAACAAAGTGAATATACTTAATCGTAGAGTTGCGACAATATTCTGACAAACGTTACGCCTTAAAACACCACAAAACTTATCCTACTTGGGGATATTTACTTTTTAATACGCGTGCATGTCGTGCATAATTACACGAAAATCAAGGGCGTCGATTCGGGGAAAATTACTTCATTGCCAAACTTACATGCGTCATCGCCGAAAGTACACCGCATGCTCATCACGAGACTCACTTGCATATTAATGACAAAGTATCACGTAACATGGGATTAATCAATAAACTAAAGTACTACCTTGATATTCATACTTTGACACAATTATACTTATACACTAATTTTTCCATATTTGAGCTATGGTATTACTAGCTGGGGCAACACATATAAGTCGCCATTAAAAAAACTAATCTCAAAGCAAAATAAGTGCATCCGTAATATTTTCTTTGCACATAGCAGGGAAAGCTCTGATCCATATTAAAAACTTCTTGACATTCTACTAAAACTGGATAACATTTTTAAATTAAAGATTGCCGGGTTTACTCATAAAATTCTTGCCAATAAAGTGTGCATTTCGGTTATATTCTCTGATTTCGTTCTTCCTGCAGTGAGTATACATTCTCATAATACTCGATAAGCAAGTGATCAGAATTTATACAGAATCCATGTAAGAACCAACTATGGGAAATTCACGTTTAAATGTAGGGCGGCCCTAATTTGGGAAACTATTCCAAAAGAATTGAAGTCTCTTACTAGTTAAAACCTTTCTATTACAAAACCAGTGATAGCGAAACAGCTCACAACCTTCTTTTCTTTAGCTTCCTGTTTTCCTTGAACAACGCAGGAATAGTAATATATAATTAGGCAATTTTATTCTCCTTTTTTCCCTTTTTTTAATATAAACTTTAACATAGCATTTTATCGCACTGAATCAAAAAGTCTAGAAAAATTCTATATAAACAAGTATTCGCCATACCCTAATTTATTATTACCTTACACGTACCTTGGACTCCTCTATTTACCCTTAAATGGGACAGTGACCAACACGAAAGCTTCGGCTACTTTGGTCACTGTGCACATACCAACAAACCTGTATATTATATTTACTTTTCATCATTTCTTAAACTACTGATTCTGTAAGCCATCTTATACTGTATCAACTTAAATAGTGCGAAATAAACTTGAACTTGCATACAATGAAAGTCGTCACGATTCTTATCCCCCAGTTTCCACGGTCTCCTCTAGGAACGCGTGGCCTACAAACTAGGTCCCACCGACAAAAAAAAGAGAAAGAAAAGAGACGCCCGCATTTTTAGAGTCTCGCTCTGCTAAAGCAAGCTCGACTAATAAATGTATTAAGTTCTCCTAAAAACCCGTGTGAATCTAGGTAATCGTGATATGAAAACTGATCTGTGTATACAAGAATGCTTGGGAAGGAGAAAAATCCGCACGTTGTGAAATTCCGAGTGGGTTATAATAAAAGTGCTAATAAATTTGATGAAATGTTGCTAGATTATGTGTAATGCTATAATTTAATAAGTAAAAATAGAAATAAATCCTTCTCTATAGGAAAAATGCAAATTTTGAAAAAAAATGGCTGTCAAAACACAGTTTCCATGGCAACTTCAATGTTGACGTACACGTCAGGACGACTTTTAAATATTCCCAGATAATTCTTAGGAAAAGTTGCTAAGTTTGGTGGTCATAGCTTAAGAGCAGTTGTCTGTAAGATTCGAGCTATATTAAAAAGGCGCTGCCACACTATCTCACCGAATTGGCTAAAAATTGGCATGTAGACTTGATTTGAGGTCTTTAATAAGGAATAGGTAACTTTAGGTTCTAATTCCTCCTACTTCGGAAATTATCAACATGGCCGGTTTTTGGGTGCCTCGGACCGGCGCCATATTGGTTAATAGAAGCTGCTTTTGGGCCTTCGACTACAACCCTGTCTTCAAAGCTAATCTTCCTTTGCCAAAACAGATTGAAAGAACAATCCCTCTTTATTGTATTTTTAGAAACTACTTCGAAATTGATAACGTTTTCGAAACGATCGATTAAACTTTTGGTGGGTATACTTTTTGAATTTTTTACACCCGCAAAATTAACAGAATTTTAAAGGCGTATATCTCTTTTGCCACATCGCATTGAAGCTTGCCAATCTGCCTGAATACTCACTGTTTGTAGTTAAATCGAGTTCATTAATAAAAGAATTGGGCAAATTTAACGGAGCAGAAACAAAAGAAATGAATGGAAGACTGTTCTAGCGACTTTGTCAATAATCTGTACACCGAATACTCGCCAGGTGTTGCCAAAATTACAATCGATAATAGAGTTTCTGTCATTAAATCTGAGTGATCTGTGTAATAAAATAATAGTAATATAATCGATAACTCTGCTGCGAAAAACAGTATAAAAAAAGGCAGATTGTATAAGGAAAAGGAATATGAATTTGTTATGTTTATGCTATGACGCGTAAACAAAATTCAACAATCACAGTCGAACTGGAATTTTCCTGATTTTCCTCTAGTTCCTTTACCGAAACCAGAGCTTTTAAAATTAACCATGGTAATGAAAATTGAGATGTATTACCTTACTCGACGACAAAGTTGCCAGTTTCCACCTTGATCGAAAAAAAGTAATATTTTCCCACGCATATCGCGGATCGTCACGTTCCTTGCCTGGCGTTACAACTCACGTGAAACCGCCTGGTTTCAAACAACTGAACTGAAGAATCCGTGAAAATCTTAGCCAGGCAATAAATAATGGAAGTTGATATAAGTTATCATTATTAGTGAGCAAGGATCGATGCGATGGTAGTTCCAGCTACATGTGTTTACAGCGTTTGAAGATTTACTCAAAACTCATGAGACATGAGCCCTTAAAATAAACATCATTACTTCCGGTTTTAAAAATTGGACGTTGGCAAAGTAATGAATAGACTCATTCTACCTTGTACACCGTTAACAACGGTTCCGTGTACAATTTTCAGGTATTTTGTCTCAATCACGAAGCCCGTTTTGAGGAAATTCTTGATAAACAGAAAAATTGGTTTGGAAGGGGTTAAGAAGAATGAGGGATGAGCCCGGGACAGCAAAAACCACAGTCACCCCACTGAAGGGCTTTAAAACTGTGCGCAAATGCCTCACCCTAGGGACAATTCCAGATTTTTGTTTCCTTGAAAAAGCTTAAAATCGCTAGACAATGCGTGGACAACTCAAGACAGTCCTAATTCAAAATAAAGTAAACAGCAAAGAAAATTCAGTTAGAGACCAGAGTGTTTATCCGATATCGCGAACAATAAGGAGTGATTGAAGATGTGTCTGCAGTTTAAGGTAAAATCATTTACCATGCTCACGGACCTTTCGACAACATAAGTGTACCGATTGACGTAATATCAGTGGTAAAAAACGAACGCTTTTTACTGTAGGACGATGACGTCATCATACAAAAGGCGTCTTCACTCTGGCATCCAGAATTTCAAACAGTCAAAACCTAATTTTCTCTGCTCGTCAAATGAAAAACGCCTCTGCGGGCAAGTAGTGGTAATGTGCTTGTTAGTAAGACGTCCAACATAAGGAGACATTCATAATCAACTCGGTTAATGCATTGATAAAGGGAAACTTTCTCCTTTACCCTTAGGGACAGAGTTCAAAGGCGCAAAAGATTTTTAGTTCAGCTCTAGCATGTGTTGTCTAGCGATTTGCCTTGAGCTTCTCTAAATTTTCCAGATCAAACAAGCTGTGCCCATCGTACATAATCTTGTCTGGGCTCCCTTGAAAAATTGCAATTCATCAGATGCCTTCAAGTTCATCCTCCGCCGCGACAACTTCGTGATCTATTTTAATGGGTGGTTTTCTGGAACTATCCTATGGCTTGTCCTTTCTGGTCGTCACTATATTAGCGACCATGTTTCAATTTCTCTCCAGCAAAAGTCTCTATCAGGAGCGTAGCCAGGACTTTCCAGGTGTGCGGAAAATTTCCAAAACTTACCCTAACATCTTGCTCAGTTCTCTCGCAACGTTTCCCCACTACATTTGCTAATTCTGTTAACTAGGTGAGGTTATGCGTGGATGAAATGGCACTTGCAATCGGTGAGAAAATTAGGTTAGACACTTTACCCTCATAAAAAGGACGACTCTCACGTTTTGCTGACACTTTCTACCTTAGAAGAGATAAGTGAAGCTTTGCCTTCCCCACTCCGTATAAAAAAATGTCGTTCGGCTGTTCAAACTACTTTTAGAAAACAACAAACTTCCCAACTTTAATTTTTAATAAAGGTATAAGGGTAGGAATCCAAATTGTTTTGGAGTATTTCACTGATTTTAACACGATGATTGTAAAGTAGTGTCTAGTGAGTACGGGGGCTAATGCCCCATCGTAAAAATCTGAAATTGAAAACAAAAATCTTGTATAACCGAGTAGTACACAATTTAAGTTATTTTATTGAGTTGTGAAAAATCACAAATTTGTTTCTTCTTGAATGTGTTATACTCTCATCCATTCAGTCTTTCCGATATGTCCGTCGGGTAGCGGAAGTTAACGTAAATGATCGATTACCTGAAAAGAAGCTACCATCCTAACTTTCCACCTTCGGGTCTTTTCCCTAGCCATATTTTTTTTCCCTCAAGGAATTTTTCTCTGTTTTACATAATAATTGGTCTTGCATTCAGCTTATCGATTTTGAGAGCCTAGTCCTATGCCGTATTCTGATGCGATCTACTTTATGTAGCTTTCCCCCCATCTAACAGCTCCTTACTGAACAAAAACGGCTTTAATTGAGTCTATTCAAAGAACTAGCCAATATTTTTCCAGCGGTAAGCACAATGTTCCTAATTCCCCCTAGTCCCCTTCTTAGGGAAAGTTCATTTAATATGACAAGGGGGGGGGGGGGGGGGGATGAAGATATTGAAACTCGAAGCTTGAAATTTTAGCAGCCCCCCTCGCTAGCGGTTCAATTTTTTAGGAGCCCCCTCCTTGGTAGTCGAAAAAATTTCAGAGCCCCCCCCCCCCTCCTCCTTCAATTCCTTTGCTCCCCTGAAAAAAGATCGCTAGACTGTATTAAATATATTTACCGTTATTGTCTTCAATGGTTTATACTATGACAAACTTGAGATACAGTTGTGATACAATTTTCTAAAGCATTTTTGGGATGAACAAGAGTGTAATAATTACTGAGACTACATTTGTTATATCTGTAAACCACGTGATATAGCTGAGTTGCACAGGTCATTAAATTGTTGAGTTGAAAACCATCCGATCTGTATGATGATGTCATGTGTTGGTTTTGAAGTATACAAATTTTCGGAGCCCCCCCTCCTATCGCAACAATTTTTTCAGAGCCCCCCTCAATATCTTCATCCCCCCCCCCCCCTTGTCATATTAAATGAACTTTCCCTTAGACGCTTTCATGTGCATCAGGTGTTAAATTTTCTTTTCATAAGCTACAATGCTCATAATCGCGCATTCTGATGTCATTTATGCTTAAAAAATTAAAAATTAGTTTATCGAAGAAAGAGTGAATTAAAGGTATCATGAGGCTTTTGTGATTTCATGAACTATTTGACGCGGTCGTTTTCTTACGGCTTATGTCCGTTGGTGAAATCGCTACTTGGGTTTTCTTGGATTGAAAAGGGCGGGCTCTTTCTAAACGTGGCGTTGTTTACGGGACCTTAGTATTCAGAACAGAATCAGTCGATGGCAAACAACGAAAAGGCTTTTACGTGGTAAGTTACAGTGATGAACCTTGCCTCGAGATGGTCATATTTTTGTACATACCTTCATGCAATTCAGTGTTGGTCTGAAAATTTTTTGTTATGGATGGGGGAAGGGTGGGGGGGGGAGAGATCAGAACATGTACCTCGTGTTGTTTACGAGACATTAAAGTAATGAAAACTGTTAAACAGTCTTCTACAAATCAAAATAGTTGCAAATGCTTACGGGAGGCCCTAACTATATGATGATAAGAAGGGCTATATTTGGAAAGGTGCATGGTCGTGGAGTTAAGGAGATTTGACTAATCAACCAATTTCCCGCTAAACATAAGGGCGTGGCCAGTGGCTCCAAAATTGTGTTCGCTCGCCCCGGGCTGGTTCGACTTTTGGGATACGGTTATGGGGTTATAAACAATGAGTTCATCATCTATATAGCCTACTCGCCCCAAGTGACTGCATTTCGCTTTTCAGAGACCCATCAGTTACTGTATGACCCTCTCCGATCAGATTTTATGTCCGTGGTACTGGTGGTGAGGTCAGTCTACAAGCAGAGTCGTGAAAAACACCGCCACTTGAGCCTTTACGTTCAAAACATTCCTGGCTATCGGGAAAAAAAGAAGGAGCTTTTAAAAATACTAAATAAAATGTCATTTCAAATATCACTTTGTCACCGTTCGAAAATTATTGTGAATCAGACCGAATGAAAGTTCACTCAAAGAGGGGGAGGGGGGGAGGGGGGTTGGTAGTTCTTAACAGTTCCAGTTAGCTAGAAAATTAAAAGTTACGAAAAAATAGTGGGCGAACTGCAGAATACGTGCAAGAATGAGAAAGAAAATAGAAAACAACTTCCTGTTCAAATTCGGGTGAAACATTTAATAGCGTCAAGAAGACTGAACTTGATTGAGGTTGTTCATTTCAGTTCCGTTCCAGCGTGCAGTTCCTTGTCCTCCTAAGAATAGCTTCGTCTCCCACCGATCATTCCATGTCATATTTTGCGGACTTATTATTCAGTAATGACGGTACGATCAGGTAATTTGACTTGATGAGTTCTTTAATTTCATTTTATGTACTAGTTTTATATCGTACGCTGGAAAGATCTGCCAAACAGTGTACATTAGCAAAGGTAGGTTCCTGTTTACACGTGTAATTATCGAATACCATACAATTTGCATAAAGCTACAGTGCACGGTTGGTTTTTCTAGCCTTTTGATTAAAATTGACAACGTTTGCGTTATCTTCGCCTAAGAAAATAGTAATTTGTAGCTGTATACAGCGAAATACTACAGAGAAAATTGTAACTGTGCAGTACACGAGCGGCTCCCGATTGGTATGGGAAATCGAAGAGCGAACTTGAGCTAGTACCGTGTGTAACAAAATATATAATTTTCATTTTAGCGCATATTTTAAGCTCTTCGCAAGATCAGAATCAAAAGATCATCTGTTTACATTACAAGGGAGGGTTTTTTAAGCGATAGATAGGGTTTAAGAGGCACGATCAATTTTTAAAGAATTTTCTTTTCAAATATTCACCGAATTTTGTTTTGAAGTTTTAGCGGCGAAGTGGCTGAACCACTGCGCATTCATGCAGTCATATTTCTGTTCCGTTGCATTTGCCCAATTATTTTATTCAACAGTCTAACTTAGCTATAAACAAACTATGTTTAGTTAAAATGGCTTAGTCTAAATCGATGTGACATGGGTGATATTGGCCTTCCAATTTCTACCAAATTTGTGTACCGTTTAAGTACCGAAAAAGTGCTGTGAGAAGTTATAGCCGTTCGTAGATCAGGCTTAACCATTTTCAGATAAGAGTAGGTAAATGAAAGGAGGAAGGATAGTTCTTTGCAACTGTATGAGTCACGATTAAGTTATTTTAATGATAAGGCTAGAATTAATTACTGTAAATCTCCTTCAGTTCACCAACATGGCGGCCGCTCGAGGCCTCGTCAAAACTGTCATTCCTGTATCTTTGAAACCAACGAGAATTCGAACCTTAGAATATGCATTCAGTATTTAGGACACCATTCTAAGACTACATGCCAAAAATCAGCCAAATCGATGAGGTACCGTGTCAGGCCGAAGTTCGAATTTTACAGAAAATCACTCTTAAATAGTTTTGAAGTTGGTCAACTTTTTAGACCTAGGGGGATAGGGGCTACCAAAGCCCCCTCGGTCTGAATAAGGTTAAAAAGAGACTCTTGTCAACTTTAAGATACATGTACACCAAAGGGAACTTAAGGTTTCCCAATCCAAGAGAGTCGTGATAAGTAAATTGTAATTGTAAATTGTAAATATCTTATTATCCACTCCCCTCAGGGCTTTTCAGGGATAATTTACAACACTGGTTGGGGGACTTTGCCAGACTGCTTAAGCTGCAGTTTACAAGTACTGAAGGAATGAGTGATGATGCCCCCATACATGAGTGTGAAAGTGAGATAGACCACTACACCGGGCACTACGTGCCCTACTCTTTACGAAGAGTGTGTGGGTTCTTTAACGTCCCACAGATTTATTACATGTGCAAGGGCTTGTGAGACGGGGCCTATGGTTTATCGTCCTTATCCGAGAAGACTAGAAAGTCTAACCATTTGCAGATGTTATTACAAAGGCAGCATAAGTAATTGCGATAATATCATAGATGACGAATTACTCCTTCATTTTGGCGCGAAATTTCAGCGTTAATTTGTAATTTCACATGTGAAATTACAAAATTGCCATGGCAACCCTTCCGTAGGTCTCAGTGTCTTCTCGATCGATACGATCCAGAATAAACATGTCAAAAATCCAAGATTGCTAACGTAATTCGTCACCATTTGATTACACATACTAACACTGGGGACAACTTACAAGGTCCTTACTCTGCCGAGTCCGGCAAACGTTTGACGTCTTATAATAGAAATATGGTTAAAACCTAATTCCAGCACTCTGAAAGAATCGAGAAAAGTCGGAAATTAAAACTTTTAAAATATTACTTTGAAATTTTAAAGTGCTAAATAATCGGGAACATTTTCAATAAGAAGGAATCAGTACAGTTGCTGATAACTCAAGACACCGAACAGTCGAGTTACACTGTATCTTTACATGAACAACTCTCATAATATAAAAATATTGTTCTAGAGAGGCCTTAAAGTGCTGATTAAAAAATAAAATTGCAATCCAAGCTTTCGCCGATCAACCGCATCATCAATGCTATGGACCGGCGAAAGCTTGGATTGCAATTTTATATTTTAATCAGTAGTTTAAGGCCTCACTAGAACCATATTTTTATATTTTTTGCATCATTCTGCTGAACGACCACATAAATAGATTATAACTCTCATAATGTTCATGTCATTATAACTTGTCAAACGATTAGCAATTCTTAGGAAACTTCAAGGAACATAGTTAAAAATCAAACTCAACCTTTTTACTGATAATGATGTTAAATACATTGAATGTTGTTACTCACAAAAGGAACTCATGGTGTCCAAGGAATATGTTGTCTGGTATGTATTTGAGTTTGTTGAATGAAAGGTCGCTACAAGACAAATAACAAAGCACTTGTAGCCAAATTCGTTGTATCGCACTGCAAGTTTGCAAACTTCGAATGGGTTTTTCTGTTCCGTCAATCATTTGAGTGGGGGCGGACCGGAGTTAATGCAAATCACAATGCAAAGCACTCGCCGCAAACAAAACTGAGAATGACTCTAGACTGCTCAAGAATAGCGAAGGAAATCGCGATGATGAGTGGACTTTTTGTCTAGGGCAAGAGACAAGAATAAGCATGATCAGAAAAATCTTCGAAGAAAACTAGTCGATTATTGCCCGAAACAGGGCGATTACAAGCAACGAACCTTAAAACACAGAAACAAACAAAGCGGATCGAAATGCGCCAATTACAAGTAAAGATGTGTTTCCTAAGAGGTCCGCTAAGATGATTGACTGAACAGAAAAACCCAAAATTCCTTTGAACTTTGCAAAACGCGCAGCGCGATACAAAGAACTTGGCTATAATTTGGGACTGCTTACGGTCAAATGTTTTTTGAACGATTACCTTAGGGGGATTACCGTGCGAGCAGTGAGTGGTTTCTCTAGAAGCGTAGCGTCCGGCCTGGAGAAACCACTGCTAGCAGGGTATAGGGTAATATGAAACTTACTGCAAAATAAGGGTTGACCCTTTAATACAGGTTTGATCAGTTTTACAGTAATCCTAGAAATGTAGTTGTGACCTAAAGAAGCATAATACATCAAAAGAAGAATCAATCTCTAAATTGTGCCTATAAAAGTTGCTGACCATAAGGAGCCATACAAATATGCTGCACAAATATGTATACGCATACAGCTTTGTACGCCAAGAATTAGTAAAACAGACCCATAGAAATAGATAATATTCGTATTCCCGGACGGTCCAGGAACGAGTAGGCCTTGAACATGAATGCGAGGCTACTGCGGGAGCTCACAGGCTGGAGGGACCATTATTTTAAATAGCAAAAGAAAGATCTTCTCGTCATTGCTGAGAAAAACAGCGAGCCAAACTAGATATTGATGGAAAGAGTGGTTGGCGAGCGATTTTATGAATAAAAATGCGAAGATGGTCTCAAAATCCCTCAAGCTATTTTTTATATTAAAACTTCATGAAAAATATATCATTTATTGAAATGGATGTGCTTGTCGAGAGCCTACGAGAAAGTAAAAACACCTACTTTACAGTTGACATTTTCTAACGGAGCGGATACAAAATCTTGTGTATTTCAAAAAACAACTACGTTCGGTGGATAATTAATCTAACAGGGCTGGGCTCAGCGTTGTGCACACAGTCCATGTTAGGGAGTTGAATCAGTTTGAACACTTGACGATGACTTGAAAATTAAAGTTTATTCTTAAATTTAGGTTTAGTGCATTATTATTTTATCAACATATTCGTTCACAACTGAGTACAAAACATGACAAAAACATGCACATACTCGACGAGAAGTTGAGCTCAGACTTTTTTACACACGATAATAATCAGTTTAAACTCTCTTTACAGATACACACACGGGTAATAAAGAATGATAAGAAGTATGTAATTTAGCTTAAAAGGATTCGAACATTGATATTTTAACACAATTTACCATTTTCTAGTTTACTTCCAGTGGCTTCTTCTTTTGGCTTCGTTGCCTTTTTAACTGTACTGTTAGTACGATCAGCTGTTGCCACAGTTTTGTTTTTTCAGACAGATATCCGTTTAGCTTATCCGTAAGGTTTCAGCTTTTAAATCGTGAAAATTTTTCGTTATTTCTATCGTTTTGCAGCGACTCAGCCGCGATTTGCCTATGTTTGTTTGTGTTTTCGCCAATAAGTTCCCCGCATTAGCCTTGCAGTCATGCTCAAGGCCTACTCGTCCCAGGACCGTTGGGGAATAGGAATATTGTCTATTCAACCCGACATGGAGTTATTGGAAACCTGCGACGCTAAAAACTCTTGAGAGTTTTTCGTAGATAATAAATATTATTTACCTTGTTAAGATAGGTTTCGAAAAGAGAGGGACAAATACAAAGTAAGTTTGATAAAAAGAAATTCTTATATCTTGCCCCACGGTCAGCATAAAGTTGTCCTTCTTATATTTGCGAACTGTATTCGCCGTAGGTTTCTGATTACTCAATTTCTTGCAACTGAAGCTTTGGGCAAGAATACCCTTGCAGATAGGAGATAGTCCGTCGGCAGTTGTCCTCTATTTGTGTGTCAACTTTCACAAATGTGTTAGCGTTGCATTTTAAGGTTAAATTTGACCAGCTATTTGTGCAGCGAGTTCTACGGTCACGATTCACTTCGGACTTGCAGATACAATACTAGGAGGCTCTGAGGCTTATTTGGCGAAGCTAGATTAAAATCTGCCTTAGGATTTCAAAGTTATCGCCATTTTTTTTTGTAAAAATGCGGTTTTAAACATATGCCAATATCTCAAACGTTTTTATACCTATAAGAAAATAGATAGCATTTTCTTAAAGTTCGACCATTCTTCATTAAGGATGCCAAAAATCATAGAAGTCGGTTGAATCATTTCTGCCGAAAAACGCGATTCAAAAACATAACCAACGCGCCAATAAATAGGTTCGGGCCACCTCAAACAATGTCCTCCCGTACTTTATTTGGAGACACGAAGGTTGAGTTTGAGTATTGTGAACGCATATGGGGTGTCCATGACTTACTTACAGGGCTTCTTTCAGAGAAATGTTTCTAAATAAATTCCTTGGCAGTTGTTTAATTTGATTACCATTTAGTAACCTGAAAGAGAAGTGAAAAATAATTAAGCAAATGTCAGGTGTTTGTGACTTAACAAGGAACGTTACTAATTTGTTATATACATAAGTGTGCAAGTCTGGTACCAATATCCTGTTTATATTCGACTGTTTTGATAGACGGTGAACGGTAATTGTGTAAGTAAATCGGAAGTCTATTCCTTTATCTAATAGGCCAATTGTGCCACGTTTCCTTTAAACGTTGTTCATTTCATCGCCTTCTAGGTAAAAATACCTGACACGGCTAAAAATAAGCCTTACTTACTTTTTCATTAATATAAGAAATAAATAACGGAAATATAGCACGCAGAGAAAATAACTTGCATTAAACTGGCCGTCCAATCAATGTATCTTAGAACAAAATTGGGGCAAAACGGCTCGAAGGAAGATTTTGGGATTTTTAATAGCGTGCTCGATTTCTTGATTAATCATAGCCATTACAATTTCCTGAAATTTGATTGCTTCATTTTTCACCAATTGTTGTGTAGGGTTGTAATCGGACAGTGTAATCGGATAGGTGGCTGCAATCGGACACCTGTAATCGGACAGTTACATCAGCCAATCATAAGTGCACTCAGTTAAATCCACCAATCACAGAATTTATCACAATAACCATAACAACAACCACTTAACCTATCAAACTGGGGATTTTCCAGAATAGAAAAATTTAGGCGGTGTCTCTGCCAGGGTTAATATTTTCCCTAATTTTAGATAGTTGGTATTAAAAGCTCTTTCACAATTTAAGAATGCATTTGTATTCTCGGAAATTGTAATAGTTTTGATTAATTGGTAACAGGACTTCGAGTCGTCTGATTCGGTCTGTAATCATACTCGTGATTAAATCAGACATCCGTTAGGCGGTCGTTCGATTAATAGCGGAGCGTTGGCGTGCGCGAGCGGAGCCCCATACGTAGGAGAAAATGGGAAACCTATCGGTGCTAAAAAATTCGGTTATGACGTCAGCGTACGCCCGTACCTTAGTACAGACTCTGGGAGAAGGGGTAAAAATCTCACTGGGGTAGGGAAGGCAGTCCCAGACATGTACGTTACGTTTCGTTTTTGCTCAAAATCAACCATGGATTACGTACTAGTTATGTCATGGGCTTTTGGAGGCACTCGAATGGCACTCGATCACTCACTCACTCACTCACTCGATTCTCATTAATTTTTTTTAAAAGTCAGATTAAACACTTTACTCTTACCTCCCTTTCTTAGTATTACTTTTGTTCCAAGTGCCTTTTACGCATATGCTTCGCATATTCTAGAGGGTACTAGTAAGGCGTACATTTTTCCTGACACACATAGAGTAGCCAGCCTAGCCGAAGATGGGTTTTGTATAAATGACCCATTATTGACTTGGCGCGATAATGGGTTTTATGATGAGGCGGGGCATTATCTTATCTTTCAGTGCAAGCTGCAGAGGTGGATAATCAAGATAACGATAGCTGGCTAAGCACCACACACAGAGCGGGCTATAAATTCATGAGCTTGGCTATCGCTCGCCACTTTTTTCTGCCAACGCCGATCGTGAGCTGTTTAGCTTTTCAATAGCGAACTTATTTCTTTCTCCGACCCTCCTCCACCCCCTTGGCTCCTCCTCTGCTCTTGGTACTTTTTCACAGGGGCTAATTTTCGCCCCAACTTAATTCACTGAATCAAATAACTATCATGTTACACTAAGCGATGATTGTCGGTTAACGTGACACTTTAGCACTTGTAATTGGTTTGTAATAAACGCCGCTTGAGTGGCCCAATTATTCCAAATATGTGTCTCCTTCATTCAGTGAATACTGTGGCCGCGTGCACGAACGCAATTATAAATATTTCAGTCTATTGTCTATATAGTACAGTTGGTATAACTGAGCCGCTCTCGGCATAAATGAAAATATTCTAAAGAACACTGACAATATCATTTGCAAGAAATGGACTTGGAATTGTTAAAGGGGCGTTGAAATAATTGAGCATGCATCATTGTTGTATATTTGGATGAATTGTGCCCATTTGTTCCCAATATTACTTTTTATGGAGAAGGTGCGATCGACAGGAGGGTGAAAGAGCTATCGCAGCCTGACGATGGGATTTTGTTCAGTGAAAAGCGAATAAGCTAATAGCTGCCAAAAAACGGTCCTCGAATTGTTAAAACGACGTTGAGGGGATCTATTGTGGTTTATTAATATTTGGATGATTTTGCTTGAATTCTGTAATTAGGTGATCTTTGCCCAGTAGGCTTTTGTAAAAGAAAGTGCACTATCTTTCGAAAAGTATTTGAGAGTCACATGAGAAAGCAAATTATTTTACAACTAAACAGCGTTAATAAGTAGAAATCCTGCGCTGATAACAAGTTTCTAGAATATTCAGATGCACATGCAATCGGATACTTTGACTATGTCGGGTTTGAATTCCTAAGGTCAGACCACATACAGCTTCGGGCAAGCTCCCTAGTCGCTGGTGGAAAGCGTGAGGGCTATAGAGTTGCCAAAACAAGGTTACCGAGGAAATGCTGACGAAATGGTTAACACCGTATGCCAAAAAGAAGATGTCAAAAACCAAACGCTAAGTACTGTATGCCCAAAAACACATGCCCAAATTAAATTCTAAAGAAATGTAAACATGATCTATCAAGTATATCAACACAGACAAACCCACGAAATAATATATAGATTTAGCCACGGCTAAAAGCGAATCCTCCGTTTCCATACTTATGATAAAAGCAAATATAAACTAATAAGAACGTTAAGCCAAAAAGAAAAAAGAAATATGGAGCCTTAGGCATCAGTTCACCTTTAGAGGGAGGGGCTAAATGGTTAAGAAAAATATCCCGAAGTCATAAATATATGAAAGACATATATGTGAACTGCGAGGTGAAGATTTATATAAAAGTAGATTATAAACAATTATTGGATGAGGTTTTTGTGATATCCGGAATAATCAAGGTCGAGGTAAGTGTTATCAGTCGAAGCCGAAGGCTGAGACTGATAACACTAACCGAGAGTAATTTCTCAATTTCTTGCTTGGTCGATGAAGCGAATCGAGAAGCCATTCTTACTTCGCTGTCCGCGAACTTGACATTGCTGTCCGTGCACTTAACATTGCTCTTGGATATCATGCATTGCGCGCGCAACTTACAGATTATTCACTAATGTGTAGGTACAGATTAGTGAATAATCTGTAGGTTGCGCTGTTTCCCAGAATTAACTGTAGGCTTTTAGCCAATGAGAAGACAGATGGTGACTACAATGTATAATAATCGCAGTTATCATCGTAGTTATAGACGCAACTTTCGAATCCCATTCAAGCCAGAAATTTTTTCAGGCTTTCTTTTCGCAAATGTAAAAGTTGCGTCTACAACTGTGATGATCTACTTTCATATAAAAAATATCCCGTAAACAAACCTGAATTGAAAAAATTGTGAAATTGTAGGTCTCTCTCTCTCTAGCAGCAATTTACAGGTCACGATTTGTAGGGCTACTGTTTTTGTCTTAAAGCGAAGACGAAAATTAAGCCGACTTAGGGACTTTTGTGCCGATTATACACTATTTTCTTTTTTTATTTTTTTAAAAGGGCCGGGACGAACTGTTATTTGTAGCCTTTATATTTATACAGCCTCACAATATCTGATAGACAGTCTCACCGTAAAGTGTACATTTTCTTTGGGGACAGACATAGACAGACATTCAATGTAACATGTACAAAAACAACACTTAAGTTTTAATTCAAGAATGACGAGTAGCCCGTCTGAAGTTTTTCTAAAAATTTACGATATGTAGTCTCACGATAGCGTTTTTTTGAGCTAATGTTATGAATGAACAATGACAGATAAATAACTTAATTTCTTGAACATTTTTATTCAAAAACCCATAGGTTAATCCTAAAAAGCAATTCGCGTATAACACTTACTGGACCCTGGATCCGATCATGCAAATTAAATCAGCTAAGCACATGGTAAAAAATCAATTTCAAATCCACATTTTGTGGTTTTTCTGTCACGCCGATGTCAAAATGTAGAAAACGTCCATGAAACCTTCTTAAACACAAAAATTCCCTTTTAAAAACGTACTTTCTATGACCATAGAGTACAGAATGTACCTCAAGTTTCTTCAGAAACCTCGCTGCCTCGGGTGGTTGGGGAGGGGGCTATGGGTGATTTAGTTTGGGTAAGAATTTTTTTTCCCAAACCTCTGAAGTTACAAATTTTTTCCCTGACATATAACGATGTAAGATTTTTTTTTCAGCATTATATACGTCATGAGGGAATTTTCTTTCCCCAGGAATATCCTTGCAAGCTTTCCCCCCTCGAAACCAGTCTACAGGATATTTTTTTTCCTGAAATCTCTTATGACCTCCTCAAAAGTAAAATTATTGGCCGCTAAAATCCACCAAACATTTGCCCAGTAGTTAGACTCTGATTTGTCAATCTTCTCTAAAGCCTTTTGAAACAATAGGGAACAGAACTCTCAAGGGGAGAGGAGAGAAATTCGCTTCTACTTACCTCTACCCAGAGAGTCGGTACGGATGTACGGGGACGTCATAACCAAATTTTCTCGGATGGATAGTTTACCATTTTCTCTTAAGTATGGAGCTCCACCCTCGCGCGCGCTTAGAGCGCCCGGATGCTCCTCTATAAGAAAACTAAGGAGAAAAGTGAATCTGTTACAGTGCCCGAGCAGTTTAAACAGCCTGAATTTCAAAATGAAATGTTTTTTCTACACTAATTCAATTCATCCATGAGCTCGCTCCTAGGAGCCTTTGCGAAAGCTGTCGATTGGAGCCGTTTCCAAAGGACACAATACCATTGCCTACAGAAGTTTTAAAAATTTCAATCGTAAACATTTTCATAGCGACATTTTAACTAAGATATATTCGAATTTGAAGGGAGCCTAAAGAAAAAGAGCAACCAAAATTTTGATCATAGTAGCATCTTAACCATTTTTTCAAAGAAGGTAAACAACCGGACGATAATATTATCACTTACAGTTTTGTACAAGAGAGGCCTGATATGTCCGGTACCGATCTCAGCAGGTTAGAATACAAATATCTGGAAAGACAAGAGAAAAAAGAGAGGAAAAAAAGACTGTCCTTAAATCTGATAAAAGCGGCAGTTAAAACTGCAATCTCCTAGGGAAAATAGTCACACCTAATAAGGATTGTTGGTATAAAACGGGGGCAGTTTTGAAGCTGTTCAGTAAGGTCGCAGATCGTTTGTGAATCAGGTCAAAAACCTGATCATTCGTCTCGTTTGGACTTCATGAAACACTCGTTGTACGGTGCAATCGTTGTACCGTACAGCGAGAAGTGTTTTGTTTGCCGACACTGCACTATTGCGAGGTGAAACTCCACAATATGACGCTTTAGGGTCGGTACACACTACGCGACATGTCGAAGAAGACGTTGCAGCAGCAGCTGTTATTAAGTCTCTAACTATTCTTTCTCAGAGACCACTTTGTACTACTAAGCGCAAATAAAAGGCGCAGTCAGCCGCAATTTCTTTCTAGCCATTTTAAAAGACGGCTTATTTCTTAATAAATTCAGCTAGGCCATAAGAAGGCACATCATTGTCAAGTGAAACAAATGATGGTGGTGCAGTTGAAAACGTAATGTCAGAGTCAGTTTAGTAAAGGTCCACTACGTTAAAAAAAACCGTCACCACCTACATAGTGTAGACTCCAGCAAATGGACTAAATGTTCCATCGGCTATCGTCTTCAGGTTATTTTGATGTAGATACCTTTTTTTGAAAAAAAGAAAAAGACCATAGACAGTGATCTCTTAACCAACAAATTACTGAACCGGTCAATTCTCCGAAACGAATCAGAGTAAAATTCTGGGAAGCTGTTCACCTCGGTACCCCTCCCTTACCCCTTAACCAACGTTAACTCTAACTTATCAATTAAGACAAAATATTGTGTTAGGGAAGGGTAGGTGAACAGCTTCGCAGAATCTTGTACTCACCCAAAATTTCAACGTGCCCCCTTCCCTGAAACATTCCCCGGATATTTAAACTTTTTAGGTTCTAGTTCTACAAATGCTAGACCACGGGCGAACATTGGTCAGTATTCGAACGGTTTCAATTCATTTGTGGTCTGAATAGGCTGTCAAATGCCCCCTATCCCCGGACTTACGTGGAATTAAGGGGGAAATTCAATAAATCGATTTAGCAAAACTGTCCATTTACCTTCAAATTCAGCAAACAGAGCATTTTCGTAGCCTTCAATTCCAGGCATTCTATTTAGTCAATAAGCTGGGATTTGTCCTATCAAGGCATATCTGTGTATCTATTTAATCCATACATTTCATAAAGGGTGCAGAAGGAGCTTGACGTTTTGAATCTATTTAAACTTCAAAGGATTTAATTTTCACAAATATTGGAAAATTCACTTAATTAATTAATTTGGTCAGTTGTTTTTTCCCTTTTTTCGGTTATAAGACGCGCCCCAGACTTTTCAGCGCGACTTTTTAACTGTTAGACCCACCACGGATATTGGTGGTGTTCACTTCGCGCGCTTCCTTCAGAGTGACAGCCCACTTACACGGGTTCGGACAAATTTTTGAACGGACTTATTTTTCACTTGTGCAACCCGTTTACATGGAAGCATGCAAATTCTGTTACAGATTGCAGTACTGTTTGCCGTTCGTAAACTTGCACGGTTCCGCGGGTCTCGTGTAAACGAAAGGCGGATCCGCGCAAGTTTTTGTCCGGACCCGTGTAAACGGGTTCTTAGGGTGGATTACCACTTGACTATCGCGTAGTTTCAATATCTTGGCCTTTGTTTGCTTGGCACTACGGGTCCTTGACAATGCAATATCCCTGTCTCTGGTGCTTGAACCAAAACCACCCGGCTCGGGGAGGGGGCACCAGTTAGTTACGGAAAGATCATTTTCGATACATATCAAAATAATTGGCTTCGAGGCTTAGGGAAATAAAACATAAGAAGTTACCCTGAGGTTCAGGCTGAAAAATGCAGTTTTTTTATTTCTCAAGCCTTGGAACCAAGCATTAGTTTGAGTACATCGAAATTGGTGCATTATCTTTTATAACTGAGAGTTGCTTTTATTTTCTTACAACTCCATTAGCTTATCGCCAATTCCTTCCAACATTCCCGGTTGTATTTGAGACAAATGGTTGTCTGAAAGGTCACTATAAAGAAAAAGAAAAAACGTAAAACTATGGGTTTGTAGAACTTTCAGAAGTGCTCTGCCTGCTCATTTCACCTCTTTGATAAATGTTTTCGTCTAGCCTGTGTACAGCCACCGCCTCTCCTCAGAACAAAATCGGAGAAGGGACCCCTTCTCCGATTTTTGTCTGAGGGGAGGGGGTGGCTGTACACAGGCTGGTTTTCGTCAAAAGCCTTACAGCTAATTTATTTTTAAAACAGCTTATTTCCCCTGAAAAGCGGTGTACAATACCGAAAATGATCCCCAACCGCAAATGATCCCGAGACCGCAAATGTTCCCCAAAATGGACCGCAAATGATCCTCGACCGCAAGTGATCCCCAAAGTTGACAGCAAATGATCCCGTGAAAACTTGAGGAATGGAATGGATTTTATGGGACTGATTACAAAAAAGGACTGATTATAAAAAAAGGAACCTTTTTTCGCGCCTTCTAAAGAAAAAGGGAAGGAGGACGCTTCGTCTCAGGTCAATTTATACAAGGCCAAAAAAAAGTAGAATAAATCTGAAAAGGATATGCTATCAACTGTATACTTCTTCCATTGTCAATTGCTTCAATTTTCTTTAAAGAACTGTTTCGTCGCTGAAAATTTAAGACAGGCAGGACGTTACGCAGAAAAAACTCTATCATTTTAACACCCAAGCTCAACTTGTCTACTGAGGAATACAAAGCAGGGCACCCTCTGCATAACAAGAGCTTTATTGACTTTACTGATCTTTTTAGAAGTGTCCAATTAATTTTCAGAATATTCAGTCTGATTTTTCTCTGAAGTGTTAATTTTACGCGATAAACAGCAAGACATTGGTTCGTAACTTAGGAGTGTACCAGGCCTGACAGTGCCCTTAACGAAACAAGACATGATTTGAAATAAACACACGTCAAAATGCCTGAACTTATCAATGTCCACAGGTTTCGGTTTATTTTGAAAGAGCAACTTGCTTACAGCTCATGAACATGTTGCGAATAGTTATATTGACGCTTATATGTATATCCATTTGTTGTGTCTTTGCTGGAGACAGTTACCAAGAATCTAAACCTGGTAATGAGAAACGCAAAAGCGAGGCAAGCGGTAGTTATCGATCGAGTGACAAAACATCGCAGGAACCGTGACATTCACGGACTAAAAAAAAGTCGCTTATAATTATTCGGATCCATGAGGCACTTTAAAGAAAATTAAACAACCTAAAACCCTTATTTAGCCGCAATGAAAAGCATTGCATTTGAGAACAGGTCAAAGGAAATGCTCTTGCATTTAAGGACAAATCATGCCTACCAGGAACAACAAAAACTGCCGAAAATGCGTGTCATGACCTCTCAGTATGAAATAAGCGGTAAAAATCACATTTGCTCCGACAAGACGTTTTCCTTCAGAGGTATAATCTACCCGCCAGAGAGAAAATTCATTGGAACAAGCAGCATTTTGGCATGAGGTAAAAGTCGTGTGTTGCCTACCGACTTCGTTTTTACACTTGAATGATTTTTTCATTTAGTTTTTATTCATGTATTTATTTTAGAACTGAAACTTAGCGTTAAATCTTACTTTTTGTAATAATAATAAAATAGACACGATGACCCGCTAACTCGAGTCTAAGCCATTCCTATTTTTCTTTCGGGATTATTTGCGGTCAACTTTGGGGATCACTTGCGGTCGAGGATCATTTGCGGTCCATTTTGGGAATCATTTGCGGTCTCGGGATCATTTGCGGTTGGGGATCACTTGCGGTACTGTACAGCGGTTAGAGTGTGGCTGTTGCTAATCTGTTTGTTTAGGCTGTCAAACTATTTTTGCATTACAGGGCAACAATTGTAAAATACGTATTGTGCGGTCATTGATCGTACTTTTCTCGTCAAGCCAGCAAAATGATCGTAAAATACTGTATTTCCAGAATATTGTGGAGCTTGCGTGTGCCGATCGCCATTTAAGAGAACGTATAGAAAAGGCTTTTCCCATTTTTGGGACACTGGACTTGAATGTATGGGTGAGCTGACCCACGTATAGACTCTTTGGAATGGGAATAGGAGCCTTCCAAGTCGAAAATTAAGCACCCTATAAATAAAGTAATGTTTACTCACAGGTATGTTAAGTTGTGCATTGCTCGGAAAGTTCCACTCTCAATTTTCTCCAGGTTGCAGAAACCCATTTCCCTAAATAAAGAAAAGAAAAGAAAAACAGAAAAAGCAAAAAACAAAGGACCAATTTTGTCGTTTGGGGGACTGGTGATGATAACTAGAACAGCTGAGACTTGGTACAAGGGATTCGTTAATTACCAGGTTGCCGAGTTGTGAACCATTCTAGGTCTACACCAGGGGTCAATTAAATAAAACTTTCACACGTGTAATTTACAGGTGTAGCCATTGTTTTAGCGTCTGAGAACACAGCCGTCTTGTAAATTACACGTGTAACACGTGTTTTATTAAATTGACCCCTGTTCGTATGATTTGGAGGATTTCAGGCTTCATTATATTCCAGAGCCTCTTTAATTCAGGTAAGTTGAAGCTGTCTTGCCACCGAGACTTCATATCTTTCCTCCACGTTTTTAGACAGGTTTCGCGACATTCATTTTAACCTCCTTTCGTAGCTATGATATTTCATTTCTCAGTGTGTGCTGAAAGTCTCCTAATACAAAATGTAGATCCACGTGTGGGATCAGATAAGGTTCTTTAAGAGCCGTTTGTAAATGGATGAAGCATATTGAATCTGGTGGATTGTAAAATGTCTGCTGTAAAATTAAAGTTAAGAGAATCTTTTAATATCGCAATTATAAAACGTTTTTCTTATTTTAGATTGTTACGGTTGTTATCGTGTACTTCTGTCTAATTTACAAGACTTACAGAGTGGTAATTCTGTGAAAGCCAGAAAATATTTCTGAGGTCAGAACGGGGCCAATGTTTTCATTGTGGTTAAGATTCCTAACGAAAGTAAATTTACGTCAATTCAGTGCAGTCAGTGGAAAACAATAACAACGATATTAATTCGAACGGGGATATTCGTGCAAACGCCATAAATGAATAAAATTAAGGAACATTTCGTAGGCTTTTGGAGGCTATATATATATATTTCACACCTTTCCAGACCCCCCTCCTTTTTTATACATTACAGACTAGCATATATTTTCTAGACATTTCTTCGCCCTTAACGAAACCAAATTTTAGACCTTATACAGCTTAATCCAAGTTAAAAACTTTTTTAAAAGATCTCAGCTAATTTTAAACCTTGATGTTTTTTTGTATAATCGATTTTAAGATTTTAAATTTTTAAATTTGTTTTACTTGTAAACATATTTTACTTTTTTCGTAATTATTAATTAATTAGTTAGATTAATGCATGAGGGCCCCACTGAAAACCGCCTTGGCGAGTTGGGCTCCCTCTATAAATATTATTATTATTATTATTATTACTATTATCTTATTATTATTAACAGAACGCTAAAAAAAAGGCACTTTATTTGAGTGTCAATGTATTTAGCACGAAAGTACTAATTGGGGACACTATATTTTACCTCTCCAACTGGAGACGGAACCGCCATTTCACGAGGTCATCATCGTGGAAATACAACTTTTGTTCGTTATTTTTGGTTTTCTATTTTTTGATACTTGGCCTGTTCTTAATATACGGAGGGAAAAATTCAAATTTTCATCCAGAGAGAGAAATACATGTAGAAATCAATTTGTCTTAAAAAATGAACATCAACTTTGAATTTAAAGCAAGGCATATTACGTTATGATTTGAAATTGCAATAAATGGTGATGCATGATACGAATTGGCACTGGAGTTATGGCTTGTGATTACAATGCTTTGAAATTGTTTTGGGAAAAAAGGCTCTTAAGCTCAGCAATACTGGACTTAATGTCTGGATTACTTTCAGAGCATACTTAACTGTAGATTATTGCTGTTGGGTATGTTGGAAAATAAGATTTTCAATGTCAAAAGAAACCGTGAAGTTTACTTACCTGAAATGAGTATATGATGTATTTCGCGTACGGAACTGAAACTGTTCTGAGTGCAATGATCAAACGGAGTGTCGGGGGTTGTAAAAGGCTACATAAATACTTATCTAGCTCGTGATTATAATTCCCTACATAGAAAAACTATACGTCTGAACGGAGGCATAGAATCGGGTCGAAGGGGCTTATATAATGCATCTCCGGTAGTCCATAAATATTGGAGTAAATGTTAGCATCCACATGTCCATTGGCTTTACGATTCCTCAGTAACCTTAAGAGTTGACTTCCTCTTCACAACATAAGGTCTTCGTTAATAGGTTCGAATTTGGTGGTGTCACTGATTATCTTGCGAACTGGATGAATAATCCGCCTGACTTTATCCATCTGTTTATCGGTCAATTCTGACGGATTTTGAAGATGGATTATCCGACTGAGACGGACAATCCATCTCTAGTGTGACCATTTAAACCAAGTTTTTTGTATGCGATTAATCTCGCCCAATGCGCAAACCTCTTAATTTTGGAATGCAAGTCATTTTTCATTTTATAAATGTTGGTATTTATTACCCTTAAACGCGGGGGCTCGGTATAAAAAGGTCCCCCCAGCTCAATCAAATTAAAGATTTGAAACATGTCGACGGTTGGCTACGCGATGTGAGAATCCACTTTACTCTCTTTCTTGTAAAAAATAAAAACATATCTTCTAAAAAATAAATATTAACTTACACAACGTTGTTATAAAGTGTAATTTATGATTTTTGCGCGAAAGAGTTTATAAAAATATCGAATGGCGAATCCTGTGATATCGATCGTCGCTCGCAGTACGGCTTAGAGTCAAATGAGCCTAAATCTTTACTGATTTTCGCTTGGTTCTTAACTTCCTATCCTCTTTCTAAAACATTTATTGCAAAGTACCGTAGTTAAATGGAACGACTGTGATAAGAGCGTTTCTCGACCTAGAAATGTGAACATTCGGGAACATCTGTTCTAGTACATGAATCAAAAGGCGCCGTCGTTTGAACAACAAATGAAGCCAACGGGAATACAATCAGAGACAGAAAAAGTACTTGTTACGGAGTAGCTCCAGTTCAGCTAAGATCATCTTTGTTAACAGATGTAGATAATTATTTCGGACTCTATGCAATGTAATTGAAAAAAAAAATTAGTATCTGTCATAATCGTGTGAGACCCGATCTGCCTAACAAAGAAGAGGAAATTCATATGCAATACACTGCAGTTGAAAGGTTGTCTTATTTGCATCACAATTCCTCTGGGAGTATTCTGTACAGCAACAGGGAGTTGTATTATTCTTGCTATTGATAATTTCCTCTTAGAAAAAGCTTATCGGGATTGGAACGTCGACTGACATGTCTATGGCTCATAAAAATAAAATTCCACTCGACTCAATTTCGATCAATTCCTCTGTGTGAGCGCGCCGCCATAAATACTTCTTACTTCATTTTCCCTAACTTAGAAGGTTACCTGACATCACAAATACAATTGACAGCGACCAAAATGTAAAAGAAACGATATGCAAAGCTTTAACTGGTCTACTTGAACACGAATCATTTTCCCGGGAAAAGTCAACATTTTTCTACTGTAGCCACCGAATCTTTCACGACGGTTAATCGAAGGCGTGTATGTGTGATACGCGTTATCCTCGTGGATAGTTAGTTATTAATTCAATTGAAGACCAATAGGAACAAGATTTCTATAAGTATTTTTTATTTTGGCCAATGATAAGGTGCAACATATTGCGGTAGCTTAGATTTTTCTCGCGAGATGCGGGAGAATTCAAAAACGTGTCCGCCATCTTGGCTGGGTAATCGGAAACTTATGAAAATCTTCCTAAGGAAGGTCTCCTTTTATAGGGACCCCGGCGTTTAAACAGTCCTTTGAGTTTATTAGAGGTATCGATTCATAATAGTGATTGAATTGGCGTGCAAATTGGTGCGAAATCATACGCGTGATTTCACAATCACAAGTACCAATTCAGACCACAATTGCAAGACACAAAGTTCCGAATAACCACTCTATTACAGCCATTTTGAAATCCCAGAATTCAGTCAATACCAATATTTTATTCATCTGATAGCCGGTTTGTTGAAAAGCGGAAACAAGAAAGCTTTTACATCTCTTTTTCTATTTGAAACAGAAATGATGCAATATAGAGCGAAAATTGTGTGATTTAAGAGGCCCTGACTGTAAATATCGAGAATCCGCCGACAGTTGCAAAATTTCATAATTTATTTTATTCTACCTAAAAGACCCTTTTGGTAAACTATTTTCAAAAATGGAAATAAAAAGTTCCATCGCGCTTTGCTTTTTCCGAAAAATCCAAAAGTTCAAATTACACCGAGGCGGCCCCCGACCCCCGGAAAAACAATGAAAAATTCTGCAACTTTGCTAACTCCGTACGCGGCAACTCGTTGAATTCCCGGTTTGCTATTTTAAATATTGGTAAAAGAACTCTTTGTCTTTTAAAAAATGTAAACTTCATGTAATTTTGTCAAGTTTAAGACAACATAAAAACCCGTTGAAATAACCCACTTTCAATCCTTGGGTTGAGGTGAAATAAAGGCCAACTTTAAAGGCCTATAAAAATCCTAGTATATAAATTTACGTGTCGTATTGTACATCAGGTGAAAGCTTTATCCTCGTAGGTCGTTATCTCCAGCTGTCGTTTTTGGCCCGCAAAAGTTAGCGCATCCAGTTTGAAAAGAGTTCGGCCTATTTTGACCAAAAATTCAATGCAAATTGCTGAGCGGATGTCAAGCAAGAGGTCACGGCCAATCCTTCAGTTTGCAAATAATGCATCTTTTTTCTCTTCTGATTGAAAATGTCAGCAAAGAGCGCCTTGAAGTACTTCAATAACCTTTTATTATATTTAACGATCATACAAGCACGCTAATGCGTAGTCCAATAAATTGACATAAAATTTGATTCACATACACAGCGAAACCTATTACAAAGTTGATGAGAATAGGATAGATGGTTGTTACTCTTGCTTTAGAATAACGCGATGTAATCCCGGGAGCTCCCTATCTTACTCCATTTTTCACTGAAAAGGTCAACAAAACAGACTGACAAAACAAATGATCAATGAAGATGTGTGTCCTTGCAGTTCTTGCTTATCGTAATTCGTTCATAAATGATAAACTCAATCACTCAAATATTTTTCTTGCCTGTAGAAAAAAAAAATGAAGACAGAGAAACCAATCAAGAGTAAAAGAAAAACTTACGACCTTTTTCAGCAAAAAACCTCATTCCAAAACGAATGTCACGCAAAAGAGTTGCACATTCCATGACATTCTGACCGGTGTATGACATTAGGGACTTTAAGATAGGTCACTACGGTCGCCTGGGACGGTTAGATAGATGTCACGTCAGGCAAAAAACGCGTGACCTTTTACCGTCGTCCTTCTGGGACGGTATGTTTTCGCCGGGTTTCTCGTCGTGAAGACAACGGTGAAACCGAGAAGAGTTCATGCATACTTATTGTCACTTTTCTTCTAAAACTGAGTAGCCACTAGGTTAAATACGCGTTGGCTTGTGTTTACATTGATTTACGTATCGGTGAAATGAAAAAAAAAAAAGCGAAAATGTCTGAGTTCATTCATAACTTAGCTCGCGGCCGCATGGCGACTGCTTGTTTTCTACCCAGTGTCGTCCGCAATGGCAGAGGAAAATTGCCGAAAAGAAAGGTAAGGCCCAGTTCAAACGTTCATCTTTTCATGTACCGAACTTAATACCTAAATGGTTCGAGGTTGACTCAGGCGTCGAACTTAAAGTGTAGTCGAACTCGATTCATTTTCAGGATGTTCAGGATGTTCAATGGTCTAGAATGCTTGAAACAAGTGAAAATAAATTTTAGTAATTTGTGCTTTAGTTTTAATTCGGCACATGAAAAGTTCGACGTTTCAACTGGGCCTAACAGTTGTTCAGAGCGCTGAGAGAAAAATTACGATACGATCAAAAGTGAAACGGTTTTCTTGCTCAACCCGCAAAGTATGCACTCCTGCGTTGTGTGCCGCAATAAATCTCACTTGTTAATTTATCATGTCTGGTAGTAGTTACATGTAAGATAAGCAAACAGAAAACGTTTACGCCCCTATGGTTTACTTGACAACGAGCGCCTCGTGGCGAAACTTTCCCCTCAGTACCCCAGTTAAAATAGCATCGCGTCAAGGCATAAAAAACCTCTCTCCTCCCCCCTAATATTACAAATTTGTCACGCCGAAGATTAAACGATCATGCACAGACTGTTCGGTCTGTTTTCGGCAGCAACACCTAGGACAAAAGGGCATTGTTTTGGTGAATTGGACCCGGAACAATAGACCATTTCTTGATACGTACGTGTAGGGCCTAGAAGCGAAGTTTATATTTTTCATGCAAATTACACCGACCTCATTCCTAAAGGAGTTGTTGGCTGTTCTTCTCGTATTGAATTAGAGCAGAATAATGTCTGCCGTTGTCACAAACTCGCTCATGAATCCATAGCAACAGGCTAGCAATTTAGCCTGCACCACACACGAAACTAAACTCTGGTTATATAAGTCTGTCTGTGAAACAGCGCAGGAATCCTGATTCTACGGGGGCCCCACCTGTGTACTTGGATTTGAGTATGAGCAATGATTGGCCTGTTAAAAAAGTCATTGTCGATTTGCCTATTTAGAAATTCAAAATGCACTTCCAGTAATTCGTTGAGTCCAGGTAGGATCTGTTCGGTTTAGATTATTTAGCATATCCTTAAATACTGCTAAGATGAAATACGTCAATTAAAAGGTGTTAAATGTCCGTGATATGCTGGGTGAGTCAATAAAGAGTCGCGTCGGTGAAGAATAGCCAACAGCATCTTGGAAATGGGGCCAACTTGGCTACTTTCTCACTTTCACACGATGTTATATTTTTGATGGTGTCACCTTTATTAGGAAGATTTTTGGTGTCTTTTAATTTACAATCTGAAATCTGTGGTCTGCAGTCTGTAGTCTGCAGTTTGCAGTCTGTAGTCTGCAGTTTGCAGTCTGCAGTCTGCGGTCTGCAGTCTGCAGTCTGCAAATGTCATACACCGCATTCCGACAACATTATCGTTTCGTTGTTGTAAGGTTGTTTTTTTTTTCAACGTTTTCAGCAGGATTTTTCGTTTGAGAATTCTTTTTTAACCATGAACAACACTGTTACGAAACGGCACTAGTACCATGCATTGCGTCGAGTGAAATATTACAAACATGTCAAATCTGATTTGTGTTATAACATCACGTGACGTAACCGTCCTACGGAGTTGGCTGGAGAACAGCAATTGACCAGATGGATGTTCAGTTCCAGCAGAGACTACAGGACATATTTAAGTCCTCTACAGCTAAAGGGGACTGTGGAATTAGTAGAAGTGAGTCAACTTTCTTCTTATCAACCATCAAAACCCTTTCTTCTATTTGGGCATGGTAGTAAGCCCCTTTCAAAGTATACCCGGGTACATCGCCTCTGGGATACCCGAGACGAAGGACTTTTTTGAAAATTTTGGATAACCCGGACAGACCTCAAGCGACGGAAGTGATCCAAAAGAATTGCTATCAATCGATCATCCTTGTCACTTGAAAAACCGAAATGCCCCCAAATACATATTCATGACAAAAGGATATTGAAGATAAAAATTATTTTGATCACAGTTGACAGATATCGGTATTGGGGTTCGCGTAAAACTCAGAATAGAGGCGTAGAAAGAAGGCAGTTTAGCGTACGTGGCCGAACCCCTCCCCCAGGGGAAAAAACGAAAAAGACGGAGGGTACAGCTACACCTTGGCAAAGGGTAGGCTCAAGCGAGCTATTCTCTTCGAGCGGTGAGCGATGCGAGCCAGCAAAGAGCGCTAAGCCGGAGCGACCGCACCCGAGTCATTTCGCGTTTCTCTTTCTGGTGCCCCTCGCCTCTCTCCTCCGCAGAGGCTCCCGCTTGGTATTCCATTAATAAATGGTAAGAGTGTTGTGAACGTTCGTCCCATCGTCTCTCGCCCGCCTTTCTTGCCTCTAGGACACAAACATGCTTCTGCGGAGCTGACATGCGAGTGAGCACCAGAAAGAGACGCGAGATGGCCGGCCGGGGTCGCCCTAGCCTGCCACTTATGTGCTCTGTCTTGGCTCGCGCGCGTTGCTCTCCGCTCAAAGAGGATAGCTTGCTCGATGCTATCCCATCCTATTGCTTGGAAATGAACATTAGGAGTTGGGTAGAAAACGACCACATCAGCCCTAAGACCCAAAAACGAAAATCAACTCGAAACGGCTATCCCGATCTTACTGATCTTACATGTGTGAGGAACATCAAGATCTTCAATTATCAATGAATCTGATCAATTTCTTCATTTTCTTCAAAGCCCCACCTAAAGTAAAAAAGGAAGACCCCCTCAAAATCCCCTTCAAATCGCTGAAAGCTCGCATGAAGTGGGACTCTCGACCGAAGCAAAAGCAAGATACAACAAGACGAAAAGACACAATTTACGTGTTGCCAGGGTCCCTACTTCCAGTTCCGTAAAACGGACTGTAAGATATATCTTTGGAGCCTCTATTCTCACCAATTTTAGCACAGTCTATCTTTATGTTAAAAAAACACCGTTTACAAAGGCACAAACACAATTTACATGTTGTCACACATATATCAAGTTAGTGCTTTTTAGAAGTGGGTGTTCGTTTTTTTCGGGGTTTTATTTTTATTATTATAAGAAGACAAAGACCCGCAAAACGCTCGTGGCGAGGAAAGGAGAAATGGCTGTCATTCAGATTCATTGACAATTGGAGATCTTACACGTATCATGCCGTTTAGAGCTGAGTCCAAGTCACTTTGACTTTGACTTTCGGTGGGATTTGTAGATAATCGGAAAGCCTGGTCAAATTCATTGACCAATATTACGATCTTTTTTTTTTCTTTTACATCTCAGGTCGAGATAGCCATTTCGAGATGTTTTCAGGACCGGATTTTGAGGAGAGTGACCCGAACATCTGGTCCTTGCTTTTCTGCAGACAAATCCGTACTCTTTTGGTTACGTCACGTGAAGTTATATTATCACGCAAATCAAATTTGACATGTTTGTAATGATTTACTCGACGCGATGGTACAAATGCCTTATGGTAACTGTTTTTCATGGTTAAAAAAGAATTCACAAACGTTGAAAGAAGAAAGAACCTTACAACAGCCCATGGTGAACAACGAGACGATAATGTTGTCAGAAAGGGCTATTCTTTTGCGTGACATTCGTTTTGGAATACGGTTTTTGGTGAAAAAAGTCGTGAGTTTTTCTGTTACTCTTGATTGGTTTCTTTTTCTTCATTTCTTTTCTTCTACAGGCAAGAAAAAGACGTGAGCAATTGGCATTATCAGCAGTATAAGTGTATGAACGAATTACGGTAAGCAAAAACTGCAAGGACGCACGTCTCCATTGATCATTTTGTTTGTCAGTCTTTTTTGTTGACCTTTTCGGTGAAAAATTGAGTAAGATAGGGAGCTCCTGGGATTACATCGCGTTATTCTAAAGCATGAGTAACAACAGTTGGTAAGTCTACCCTATTCTCTTCAACTTTGTAATAAGCTTCGCTGTGTATGTGAATCAAATTTTATGTCAATTTATTGGACTATGCATCAACGCGATCGACGACCGTTATCTTCTGTTCGTTTAGATCTAAGATTAATAGAATGATATGTGGCGTGCTTGTATGATCGTTAAATATAATAAAAGGTTATTGAAGTACTTCAAGGCGCTCTTTGCTGACATTTTCAATCAGAAGAGAAAAAAGATGCATTATTTGCAAACTGAAGGATTGGCCGTGACCTCTTGCTTGACATCCGCTCAGCAATTTGCATTGAATTTTTGGTCAAAATAGGCCGAACTCTTTTCAAACTGGATGCGCTAACTTTTGCGGGCCAAAAACGACAGTTGGAGATAACGACCTACGAGGATAAAGCTTTCACCTGATGTACAATACGACACGTAAATTTATATACTAGGATTTTTATAGGCCTTTAAAGTTGGCCTTTATTTCACATCAACCCAAAAGATTGAAAGTGGGTTATTTCAACGGGTTTTTATGTTGTCTTAAACTTGACAAAATTACATGAAGTTTACATTTTTTAAAAGACAAAGAGTTCTTTTACCAATATCCAAAATAGCAAACCGGGAATTCAACGCGTTGTCGCGTACGGAGTTAGCGAAGTTGCAGAATTTTTCATTGTTTTTCCGGGGGTTCGGGGGCCGCCTCGGCGTAATTTGAACTTTTGGATTTTTTGGAAAAAGCAAAGCGCGGTGCAACTTTTTATTTCCATTTTTGAAAATAGTTCACCAAAAGGGTCTTTTAGGTAGCATGAAATAAATTATGACATTTTGCAACTGTCGGCGGATTCTCGATATTTACAGTCAGGGCCTCTTAAAACAGAAATGGCGTGATTTAGAACATGAATGACGCGATTTAGAACAGATGTGATTTAGAGCAAAAATAAATAAATCACACTGCTGAGGGCCAATCAGATTGCAGGGATCACCAGTGATTTCAAAATGGATATAATAAGTTTGATTATCATGGTGGTTAAACTATAATAACATGTAATAAGAAATGACTCACAGACGATCGAGCTGGTTTACTCCCTTTAGAATGACCTTTAAATCAGCATATGAAAGAAGGTTGTTTTGAAGTTCACTGCAAAACAAGTATTGGCCTATGTTTATCCCTGCGTTAATTATTATCAATGAAACTATATAAAACTACATATATGAGAAGGCAATGTTTTTTCTGCAGTGGAAAATATGTCTTTAATAAGACATTTGAATTGTGAGATGTCAAGGGGTGCATTTCATTTACATAAACCACCTGGGTGGAAATCTTGTGCAGAAATATAGAACTATAGAATTGGACGTGGTGGGAGAATGACCCGCCACAAAGTATACCCAAATCAGCAATACATTTGTCATACATGACATGAGTAGAAAAATTGCATCACCTCAAAACACAGACCATATTTCCCCAAAGGAGTAGCGCGAACCTTTTGTTTTTCTAACCGGAATTTCCGGTTTCCCCATATAAATAGTAAGTACCCAAGGTCTTAATGTGCGGGGATGAAAGCTTGTAAAGTTTTGTGAAAAGATGCCAAGGCTTTAAAAAGCATGCTTTCCAGCGTATGATAGAAATGTTGGAAGGAAAGTACTTTCAAAGTTAAACTAGTCAACTTAAAGTTATATTATTGCTTACTACTCACAGCCAGGTCACACTGTTTGGTAGATAAAATCCTCCTTCTAAAAAGTTTTGGTGAAGATCGCTGAAATCAGGAAGTAGGGAAGAATAAGACTTTTACTGTTCTAAACTTTATCATCCACGTCTTTCAATAAAGGGCATAAATAGGACTAGATATGAATTAAGGAATGATCCGGGTAAGGTGGATAGCAATTTCTTTTGTTATGCGGCAACGGTGCTTTCCCCACACAGGAATGTTCTCATTTTTACACAGAGAATGCATAAACCTACATGAAGGCCGTTTACGCAAGAAAATGCATTTACACTCCACTTTGAAAGGGTGTTTTTTTGTGTTAAAAGATTTTGACCAATCACAAGAGTTGAAAACAACAGCCAAGAAAAGTTTACAATTTTATATGTTCCCGACATAGGATTTCTTTGTTATTCAAACTGAGACCAGATTTTGTTATATGGAAGATGGTTGGAAAGTAAGGATGAATATATGTACCGCTTTATGAAGTTTTGTTAACTTTGCTGTTTAAGCCAATCAGAAGTAAGTACAGACAATAGAAAAGTTAGTACAAACTAGAAAACTGGAAAAACTTTCATGCTTAGCTGGACTGTCCTGTTCAATGAATGTGTTCAAGACCATTGCTTCCAATAAAAAACACTTATTATTTTCAAATTTCATACGAAAATACAACGTTCAAAGCATTTCGACATATATTATTCAAATCCTTTCTTCATTTCGTATTGGGAACTAACTCAATATATATTCACTGACAGCAATATCTTACACAACTACTAGTGACGTTAGTTTCCTGAAGGTGTTCTGCGGAATGATCCTCAGCAGGGTTTTGGAAATGATTCTGTGGAATAAATGAAAATAAAAAAATTAATATGGCTCGTTAAATAATTGCCTCCCTGTGCAATTCGAATTATATTCATGTTTAATTTTTGTGTTACACTGGTATTGGTAAGTTTTCAATATAACGCTAAGCATTCTTCTTTTTTTAGAACGAAGAAGAATAAGAAGAGTAAACCGTCAAAACCGACTTAATGCATGTTAATCAGAATTATCTGTTAGTTAAATTATAAAGATTAAAGTTTCATTAGTGTAAACGGTAAGAATTTAACTGTTTCAAGGCTGGCCACTTTTTAAAATTTTGTCGCTAACAGTAGTATTATTATGATTATGATAGGTTCTTTCTTACATTTTCTTCAATAGAGAAAGATTCTCAAAGGCATGTTCGTGTATGGATTTCAGGGTGTTTCCTGACAGATTTCTGCAAGAAATGCAAAAAAAAAAGACGATAATATTAAGAACACATAAACAGAAATAAATGAATTAACTATCTTTATTTTTCCTTGGTTGCCCAAAGGCTAGTGGGGACGAGAAAACGTCTACATCAAATAAATTAGATGACATATAACAAGGTTAAGAATCCAAATGGCAGCAAGGAGACCAGTAGCCTATGTCAAACGTGGACGACAAAGAATTGAAATCTGGCTTGTTTACGAACAAATTAAGTGTTCCGCGTGAGAATGGAACCCGGGACCTACGGATTGCGTGTCCAGCGCTGTGACCACTCGTCCGTCCTTGTTCTGAGAAACTACAGCGTTCCCAGGGCTTTTTCCTTGAAAAATAGTACCAGAACCCTGACCATGTTATTATGGAAAACCCGCTAGGGATGCGCGGTTGTCCGAGAGGTTGTTCTTTATGTAATCCTGTTTTCTTCCCACCGTCAAAAGCCAACAATATTCACCTTGACATGGAAATTCGGGAAAAAACGAATTACCGTATTTATTCGAATAAGCGCCCAACCCCGAATTAGCGCCCACCTCGAATAAGCGCCCATCCTAATGGCAGAAAAAGTTAATAAGCGCCCAGCCTCGAATAAGCGCCCACCCCCTCCTCCTCCCAATCAAACTCAAATAAGCGCTCACCCCCACCCCACCCACTTGAGAGAATAAATTCTAATAAGAGACTTTCCCGAGGACGGAGTTTTCTTGAGAGTATTTTACAGAAACCTTGCTTTGTTACTTCTTCACGTTTTGTTATTAGAATTTATTGTTTTGTTGCAAAATAAACATACTTCACTTTCTGAAAATGGTGAAAATTTAATAAGCGCTCAACCTCGAATAAGCGCCCACTCTCAAGGTCCAAAAATTTAATAAGCGCCCAGGGCGGTTAATCGAATAAATACGAACACTCACAACATAACTAGGCTCTTTTCTAATGGCTTCACAATCTTAAATACGTACAGCATTACTGTGTTTTGTGGAAACCTGTGTGGTATTTGGTCGATGCCAGGACATTTCACCACGACATTTTTGCCAAAGGGTGAACATAGACACTTTGCTGGACACTCTGTCATTTCGCAGGACACAGCTAGACACAGGACCAAAATGATTGGGCTTAGAGGAAGTTGCATCGTCATAGACAAGCTGTATGAAAAGTAAACACAAGAAAATAATAAAATAATAAATTAGCTTTTCTAGATGATCTCCTTAGTGTTACAACAAATGTTTTTCAGTTAAATTTTCAATCTGCACACACGGAATTTTAAACTTGTCTGCGCAGAGGAAATAGGTAGTGTAGTAAGCTTTTAAGTTTACTACACTCACCTGGAAACAAGTCCTAGTTTAGTCAGGAACAACAGAGCGTTTCGGAGAAACGTATGTACTCTTGTTATATCCACAAAACCTTCAACAGAAAAGGCCAGTTCTTTCAACCTTTGTGTGGAGGGCTTGATGATGGCCAAGGATTTATTCTAACCTTGCAGATACAGATAGCTTAATATGAATTAAGGACTTCTTGGTTGATATAAAGAGATGGAGATTGAAACTCTAATTTTCTCCCTATAAAGGTTATGTAACCCCTTAGGTACATTTTATGATACAATATATCTAGTCAAATACTGCCAAAACGAACTCTTGCGTCAAGCATTTTTTTTCGGCCAAAAGTAGCCAAACAAAAACTAAACGTGCAACCATTGTTTTTTTCCTTTTTCCCCTTCTCCTCCTTTCTTCGTCCTTCCTCTTTCCTTTTCTTCCTTCCTTTTCCTTCACTTGTAGATTTTCGAGTTTATTGAGCGAAAAAATCCCGCCTTTTGGCCCTTTTTCACCCAAATGGCTGTAAATTTCGCTAGGTTCGTTTTCAAAAATTCGGCTTGATAAAAAAGTTTATAAAACGCCCTAGGCCAATTTTTTAGTTGTTTGCTGCTTCAACAACTTAGTCTTTTTTTACTCCTTTCGACCACGGCGATATTATATGGCGAGACCGGGGCAACACTATTATCATGGCCGAACGACAAGTTCTACAAACTAAGGCTGTGCGATTTTTGAGGGCCACTAGTTCTTCAGTTGAAGTACTGTCCCGTGTTACCCTCGTTAAATAAAGTTGATTATTATTATTATTATTATTCTAATTCCCTCCAAGCGCCCTTTAGTGGGACAGTTCATGCTGTTATATATGAAGTAGATAATTCTAAAAACCGGTGTGAGCCGCTCCGGGGAATAACACGTGCGTAGCGTCTGTACCAGAATAGATTAGTCCGTCTAGTGGTGATTAAAGTGTTGTGTTCTCAGTTCTACTTGTGTCAAATCCTACTGCAGCCTCTCTGCAAGCGACGCGCTTAAAAGGGTCTACTGGAAGCCTAAATAGCGCCCAAGGGCTGAAAACCGAGCTATTTGTACTAAAAGTCCTTTAATAACCTTTTAAAGCTCTTGTGGTACTGTTTGTTGAATGGCAGTTTTCGTGATTTTAGTGCTAGATCAAAGTGCACGATATTCGTAAGTTGTTTGCCTCTAAAAGACGGGTAAAGTGAACTACCCTGAACTTTGTTGTAGATGTATGGAATGCCTTAGATATTGCTTCAACCCTATTCATACCTGGCTTTATTATTTTGCTCCTAGCGACCAGGGGAGGGGGGGGGAGGGGTTCAATTTCCTGTAGCTCCTTTCTTAAAGTTATTGACAGTTATGTCTCCATATGTCTCCCGTTACTTTTTGGGTATATTAAATGTTTAGTTTGTAGATCACACATACGTCTATTCACCTTCTCTGCATTTGAACTATTTCACCATCAAGGTGTCAGTTTTATCACAGTAATGTTCTGAATATTGTAAAATCTCAGTGAGGAATAATGACTAAGGACTGAAGTAAAACGAACCCACACTAGCCAAAAATAAAACAATAAAAAATGACTTTGTTTTGTTATATAAAGTGCTTAAATAATGGGCACCCCTAAAAAAATAAAAATCGGGCCATTACGTTTTACCAGAAAAAGCTTTAGATCATTCCAGGTAGAGACAGATGTAGGGAAACCTTTTCGCAGCAGTTGAGTCCCGAAGTCAAAGAATAGCTAGATTAATGCATGGTTAATTTCTAGCCTGTGTACAATGCATAGTTCGAGTTTGCAACATTTTACCCTCTAAGGCGTAAATAATCTTTACTAGCCTACCTTTTTTTACTGTGCGCTGAATTCTCTCAGTTGTTTGTGATAACGCTCTTCGATGTAATAACAAATGCCAAACTGAAATTGAGCTTAACGCGCTAAGTGGTAGCAGGAGGTTCGCAACCTTAGAATGCGACTTCTCGAAAAGGAACACTAAAAAGAAAGTCGTCCAATCATGACGGTTTTGGAAAAAAGGGGATTTTGATTCATGACTTTCCGCTAAGTATCCCGCCTCTGTAGCCGCATTGTAAAGTTGAAACCTGGAATGAAGTTTTTTGCATTGAAAAGTGGTCTGTGATGAATGGCTCAAATATCAAGCACAATAAAGGTAGTCCGAGATGCATGTTTAAAAATTGTTTTAGCAAAAAGGTCCACGTAATATTATACAGTTTAATTGCGGCAAAATGGTTAATAACTGGTTGGTCCACTAAAACAATTTATAGTCTGGGAGCTCTGTTTAGAAGTGTTTCGAACCTCGCTGGTGTCGGGTTCGAAATTGAAGGATAATCTAAGTCGAATGCATTGACCTTGGTCTTCTTGTTAATGATATATCAAATAAATCATATATGAACTGCGGAAATGAAATGAAAATGAAGAAATGATCGTCGCAGTGAACGCAATTTATGCAATTGCGTAAAGAAGCCTGAAAAAAATTCAGCAATTGCCTAAATTGCGTTCACTGCGACGATCATTTCCGCAGTTCATATATGATTTATTTCATATATCATTAACACACATTTTTTTCACGGGAACATATGAACCCACAATTAAACTGCTCCCAACGTCAGTGGCTTCATAGCTCAGTTGGTAGAGCATCGCACCGGTATCGCGAGGTCACGGGTTCAAACTCCGTTGAAGTCCTGAATTTTTTTCAGGCTTCTTTACGCAATTGGATAAATTGTGTTTACTGCGACGATCATTTCTTCATTTTCACTTGATCTTCTTTTCACAAAAGTTTTCTTAGGCCCGGTTCAGACGGTCGAACTTTATACTTGCCGAACCTAATTCGTGGCGAAAAGAAATATCGTCCTTACTGCTTAAAATAGGGAAATAAACTCCAAAAAATAAAATTCACCCAGCCTGGAAATTCTTGTTTTGATTTTAGAGTGATTTGTGTTCTGTTATGGCAAGGAGAAAGCTGAGGAGATCGTCATCGTGATTTTGGACAAAATAAAGTAACGCCATAAATTTTATAGTACGTTACGATTTCTTTATAGATATAAAGAAAAGCAACTTTTTAGAAGACCGTTTTAAGCTGTCCAGTTTCAGTCTAAAAACCTACAACGTGAATGCTGGTAACCGTCGTTACGCTTCCGTGAGGTCTGTCCCCACAGGCGCGAAAACCCACTAAACAGCCAATCAGAAGCGCGGCTGTATTGAAAAATACGTTCCTTAACATAATTTATGCATTAGATTCGGCACATGTGAAGTTCGACTTATGAATCGAAGTCGACCTTTTGCCGTTCTATTCGACAAGCTCAGTCGAATAGAACGGCAGAGTCGACCCAAATACAAAAGTGCCGTTCCTAACCTGATTCATACACTGGGCAAAATAACTTATTGCCTACTTTAAAATTTCTTTTTGCTAATTATTGGTCTTTACGTCAACAGCTCAATTCCTTCGTTACTTCAGAACGGTAAAGGAGAAATGTCAAAGAATAAAAAAAGGAAAAAATGAAGAGCACAAGCAGAGGTGCAAAATGAGTAGACGTCTCACAAGTGTAAGTATAAGGAAGTTTTTTTTTCAAACATCTGAACATGGTCAAATATAAAAACAGTTTTCCATGTCCTCATGAAAAACAATGTATAATATGTTTATAATGTCATAATGATATTTATTGTCAGTGATACGTACATTGTTTTTTTTTTCTGATCTTAACTGCAGTATATGGGTGAGGCCACTTTTATCCTTAGTTATTTTATTTTTACTTTCTTGAACAAATTCCATTATTACAAACATGAATTCAGGGTTCTCATTAATTTTTCAAGTAGACAGCTAGGATGTTAAAGTAGGCGGCTTGGAAACTGAGTACTGTAGGCAATTTCAGGCTTTTACTCTCTAACTTTACTCTATTTCCCCAAAAAGTAGATGGCTCAAACCTCCAAGCAGCCGGTTTCTAACCGGCTGCCGGCTCTTAATGAGAACCCTGTGAATTGATCGATTATATTTATTATTGAAGGACTGCAACAGCATTATTTAGTTTGATTTTTGTGCTTCTTTATGTTTTTATTAGAAGCTGGACAGGCGATGTGGGGCTTTTGAGCTTATAAGAGAATCCTTATCGTCGAGCCAGAAGCAGCTTGCCCCAGAGGTGCTCTATGTGGAGTACATGAGCAGTGAGGAGTCTGCCTATGAAGATGAGGAAGATCACTGGTGAAGTAACACAGAAACTAAAGGGTTATTTAACCAAGAAGCTCTCTTGGGAGAGAACAGCCCTGACAAACTTAAAAAGCAAGCTTGACAGAGCCCATTATAGAAGCCTCACCCCTCATGCCAAAGCATTGGCAAAGCCCAAGTTTGAGGGTGATATATCAAAGAGGCCAGCACCCGATGGTCCATCATGGGCCGTGAGACAGGCCATTGCTTAATAATAGGCTTTCTTATCTCAACTCAAATTTTGCATAAACCAGCATTGAGTAACCTGGTCCTTCGTAAAATATGGCTATTTATTTAAAATTTAAGTCAGTGAGTGGAACCTTGTTTATACAGACTCAGCAAGACTGGCGGCAATAAATATTTAAATGGAAAAAAAGGAGTGTGGATGATAAAAAAATTTATATCTACGAGGTTGACTTTCAAAAATGCCATCTACTGTGGCTTTCTTAATAGGGTAGCTTATATGATGAACAACACATATAAGTACTAACTTTGATTTTCAAAGAGAAAGAGACTTCAAGAAAGAAAATCAGGCTTGAGTTTGAAATATTCATTTGAGAAATCTGGGATCAGAAGAATGGGATAACCAAAATTTTTTTTTGAGATATTAATCAAGGTTCAACTGATATTTGGTTAACTGTAGAAAACAAGCTGCAAGCTGTAGTCATTGATTACACTTAAACTTTTCCAAATTCTCAAGCTCTCAATAATAATTATTTAATACATATTGTGTAAATATTATATGTCAGATTTTTGCTGTTTACAAATTTTTAGTAGCATTATTGATAAATCTACACTTAGCTCTTTTGCACTCAATCCACAGTTCAGCTATTTCATAAGTTTTGTTTCCTTTGGCAAACATTAATAGCCCACCAAACAAACCTATGAGGCATTTGCTTTTAGTTGTTGGTGTTTCCTTAAATGGATTTAGATATCTTTTTAATATAACAAACAGGCATTTTTGTCTGGACTTTATTTTATAATTATAAAATCAACTCTCTGTAAGACAGACACCTTTGGGACGGGCATTACTAACTAGCTGTCTGTCGAATAAAGAGAGTAGAGAAGCAGGGACCAACTCCAGATGTCCGTCTTACCGAGGTGTTTGTCTTGTAAAGGTGTCCGGTACTACCAGAAGAAATGAACAGTTTTCAACCATAAGAAATGTATTGGAGACGGTAGTTTTACCAATTACAATTCTTTATGCTGTCGTTATTAGTGTTAAATATATTTAGATTGCTGTTTTAGTGTTTTCTTAGAGTGGTGTGCACTTTGTATTTTCAAAGGCCAATGAATTTCGTTTTAGTAATTTTTTAAAAAAGAATTATAACCACGTATATTAAATAAAATAAAGTGAGTTGAAAGCGGAAAAAAACTGTTTGTCTTCATTGTGTAGGGAAAGGGATTGACTTAAAAGGGATATATTAATTTCATTTTTCCAAAAGGATTTTGAAAACTACTTAACTTTTCGGGAGCAGTAACTCATAAAATAGTACCAGACAAAATGATCAGGGCCGTACCATTCTTGAGCCCTCTCGAACCAACCGATTAGTTTAAACTGTAGTTTCTGAAGTCCAATTAACAATTCAAGTGCGAGACCTTTGACTTTAAAAATCAAGTTTTGGGCAAATTTAAGATTGATTATTTTTAGCTAAAACCTTGAGTCTAGGCTTCGCGTAAGTATGGTTTTATAGTACGCTCCTGCTTAAACTAAAAGTTTCAAGCACATTTAAGCTTGATTTCAGTAATGCAACCAAAACAAGGCGTTTCACACAATTAATCAGCTGATTAAACCTACCTTAAACTTTAGCCTTAAAGCTGCTTTAAGCTGGGTTTACGTTATATTAAAATTTGGGTTTAAGGAACTTAAACGTCCACTTAAACTTATTAAACCCAAGTTTAAGACAAGATTAGTTCTTGTTTAAGAACACTTAAATTTTATTTTTCTTCTTGTGATACGTCCAACTTTACATGTGCCGAACCTAATAATTAGGCTCGGCACTTGTAAAGTTTGACTCTTGAACCAGGCCTTAATGCAGATGATACATGTATCCAGTTTATTCAGTGACACAATTTGTAATTTTGCTATGAAAGCAACATCTCTTAACCTGCCTGAGAGTTACTAAATACATAGAGGAGCTGAGGCAACAAGTGTTGTGACGTATTTTGAAGTGATGCAAGTAGTTCATTGGGAATTTCGTTGATTGTCTGTTTCTGCTCGAGGTTCCACACGTTCCATGAGTCTCATTATGGTTACGTTTGGTAGTTTAAGGTACGTACTTCCCACATTAGTGTTTGACACGATTTTTAGTGTTATTGCCTGTCTTTTTAATGTTTTTTTAATGCAAGATAATGCAAAAGTGACGTTTACAGGAGGCACTACCTTAAAGCCAATTTGAGAATATTATAGTCTTTTTCGCAATGGCCTATTTAAACTACCATTGAACAAGGATACAACCCACGCTATCAAATGTGTTTCTATGACAACGAAACAATAAACCACACGAATTTCGTTATATTAGACACAATTAAAAATAGCCTTATTTAGCGTCCAAGATACATTTACGAGTTCGTTTCTTTATGGCGTTCAGTATTACCCCGTTAGGTACGCCGTCATGTGTTTATCAAGTGAACTCCTGGATCAAAAGATGCCTTTGTAAGTCAAATGGCTCTGATCTTGGGCCAAAGACCGTCTGAAAACAGCTGGCACTTTTTCTCTTGATATATGCAAATCCACGCTGAATCAGTTTGATGCAATTTATCACACATGATGACACCTTTTTGTAAACAAACGATAAGTGCGCAATCCCTTTGCCTAAAAATGAAAGTTAAAAAACGTTACGTCAATAGAGAAAAGAAAAATCTAATTGGGATCCACTTTCAAGCACTAATTTGTCCAGACGATTTACAAAATCGACCAGTCAAATTAGTATGTTGAAAGTGGATCACGATTAGATTTTCTTTTCTCCATTGACATAACGTTAAGTAACACTTTCTTGGCTTCAACAAACAAAATTTTGCCGAATGGAAGTTAAGACATCATACTGATATTTAAATTAGCAAGATTAGAAAATGTTAGAGTAATGGAAATCGTTCTAGATAAAAGAGTGGCATTTAATTTTTTTCGTGCTGGGGCATAAAATCCCTGTTTAATTTTATCTACCTTGGTTTTCGAAAACGTTTCCAGCAAATAGACCTCTTCTGTCAAGGGGTCTTTTTTTGGCCAAAAACTATCTGCAAAGTGGCCAATATAAAAACTAACAGTGCGAATATTACTTTTTCTCTCCTCTCCTTTCTTCCTCCTCGAACTTTTTATTTATCCTGCCTTTGTTAGGATTCCGCTATGCGAATCTTAAAGAGAAGCTAAGGTTTTAATTTTTAACTAGCCAGAAGGGGCAATGCTCATTGAGTCAATCAGAAAGTAGCAGTTGAATAATCATGAGACTTACCCAAAGCAACCAGCAGCACAGAACTGTTGAGGATGACAAACAGGATGTTCACGATCAAGGAGTCATTATCTTCGGTGACGTCAGAGGTGCTGTACATTGCTCCAAGACAAACGTCAAAGAAGATAACCCACAGAACAAAGGTTTGCAGAAGATCTTCAAATCTGCCTTTTATCGGGCGGAAGAATGTGTAGGCCACACCAAAGACACTCACGACCAGCAGAGTCAGACCAATCTGGGATACCCCCTCAGAACCAAAAAGGAAAATCACTGAGATAAGTATCAGCTTTCTGTACATCTCTGTTACCTCCCAGAACCAAAATTTGTCCTTGCAGTTCTCAAAAAAGACTTTTAATCCAAAAGAAAGTTCCTCATTACGCTGCGATTGTCTGTTTTTATAAATAAGTAGCAGTATCATCAAAGGAAATCCCACAGGGTATACGGAAAACATGACAGCAAATGGCCAATACGTCTTGTGTTGGGCAGTAAAGCATTGGATGGAGTAATCAGCCTTCATGAGAGAGATACACTGGCTTCCTTCATCTGAAAAGCAATGTTTGACGCATGCGCCCTGAAGAGGAAGAATTTGGATGATTGTTTTACTTGTCATGGGATATGATGCCAGCAGAAACAAGAAAATGTTCCGATAGCAGGAACTCTTCAACCTAGAAAGAGCACGTAGCTTTTCGCTCTCTGGACGATCCTTATTGCCTTTGATGTACAGCAATTGAAGGAACATGTAAACAAAGGCAAAAGAAACGACAAGAAAGGTAACAGAAAGAACCAAGATGAATTTTAAGAACGGGTTAAGTCGAAGTTGAGAATAGACGCAACTCCATGGTACAAATTGAAAAATATTGCCATCAAACAATTTCAGAAACTTATCCATTGCAATCAGAGTAACTGGCCAATGAACTCTGGTCAGTGCCGAGAAAACACCGGAAATAACCTGGTAAAACCCGATGACAATTTTGAAGCAGGATGTGATGATAGCTGCAACAGTACGATTATTTTCTGTCTTTTTGGAGTCTCCACACAGAACCATTGTAAAGATCAGAATAAAGACTCCAATAACCACCAACGAGGAAATTATGGAAACCAAGTATCGAGGACATTTCAAACAGAAATTAAATCGTAAGTAGTAGCCATGAGAACAGGTAGCACACAAGTTTCCTTGGTATCCTTCTTCACACTCTGAATCTATTCCTCCCTTGCAGGACCCAGCAAAAGGACATTTTACTGGTTTGGGTAGTGAAGCAGTAAATTTAGAGTACGTATCGTTGTACTCAGGACCAAAACTATGGATGTTGTCAACAAACTTTTTGTAGAACTCTTTGCTACTTTGATTGGCCCATTTCCAGAAACAATTAGGTGCAAATATTGCTGTATCGTCGACACATTTGATGCCATGAGCTGGACATTCTGAACATGGACTAAAGCGATCCAAACGGTAAAATCCACGCAGGCATTTGCATGCACGGTAACCAGCATGTTTGTTTGAGAGCGTCCCTGTTCAAAGATAAAGGAATCGTTTCTAGCTGGTAACTAGAGATAATACTTAAGGAAGTACATAGGATTTTTTTAACTGTCTTGTATATTTCACGGGATAATCCAGACGTTTCATAATGGTATCAGTGATCGCAAACTCAGTTGAAACTCTGTAGGCCTGAGACGAGAGAAAGCTAACCAGAAGCATATAACCCAGGGCTCAGTTGTTAGAAGGCCGATTAGCGCTTAACCCGAGGTTAAATTTAACCCGGCTTTCTTTTTCATGTGTTCAAAAGAATTTCCTCGGATAATTGTCTCTGTTATTTTTAGAGCTTCCAATCATCAACTTGTAGACAAAAATAATTCTAACTGAACTGATTTTTAAGCTGTCAAATCTGAATTCAAATCTTGCACTAACCCTGGGTTATCTTAACCCAGCTTTCAACAACTCGGCCCTGAGGCGTAGAACAATGCTGGGGTGTTTTGGAGAACCAATTAAAATTTACTTCCTTTTATAGAATTACTGATACCCGAGACTGTTGTGCTATTGTGAAGAAAACTTTTTATCGCAATGAAAACGAAGCGTTAAGAGCAATCACAGTTTTAGCATGTAAAATACGGCCAAAACTGGTATCCAAAATGACCAGGATTGACTTATTCCGGACAAGCATCTTACAAAAAACTACTACTAGCTTAACTTGATGACGAGAGTTAGCTCGCGCTTTGAAGAGTATGCGTCAACATTTTTTTTTACCTGATAGTTTTCAAAGTTGCTATCTTAATATTACTAATCTGATTCCATATTGGGCAAACTAAATGTCTGTGCTTCTGATTGGACGGCTAAAAACATTAACATGACTCAAAACAAATAAGGGGAAATGGGAAGTCCCCTCCGTACAAATTCCCATAATCCACGAAATGTAGACAATGAAGTTGCTAACCGCAAGAGATTGTCCCTTCGCTAGTGAGTCTTTTACGTCTGTTTTGCCTCACCACTTTCACTTGCGCTGTTAACGTTTTTTTTCACAGTTTTAGACTTCAGTTTTGGAATTTACAGCAATGTTAACGTTTCTCAGTACTAATGTCTCACTTAAGGAGGGTCAAAAAAATATGTTAACTGGCTTCTATTATGGCAAAATTAAGTGGTTGAGGGTTAAACGGCGATGACGCGTTTTTAATGCGCCATTAATTATTTCTCTTTCTACAATTGGCGAAAAAATTGTTGAGAACTCAAATAGAGTAACTTCAGAGAACACAAGAATCCGCACCCCTCCCCTGTCCCGTCCGTTCAAAGTTGGGCTGTTTGTTATTTTCTGTAGGTAGCTCGAGCATTGGCACAACATTGCATGGGGAGGAAAGGCTATATTTCCTCCTTTTGAAGTCAGTAAAACGTAAAAAAGCCCAGTTTAGGGCGAAGTGTCTGAACTCATTTTGTCCCCGATTGTAGCTTCAAGAAGCGTCTTTTCTTTGTAGAAAGTTTCTTTGTAGTTGTCTCTGTTTTCAGTCTATATCAATGATATTAGTGCTGCCACAAAGGACACAGAATCAAAAAGCCTACTGGAAGCCAAATTATGAGGATTTGTATGGGAATTTATCGTAAGATCGATAAAACGGTTAAAATGTACATAAACCGGTATTAAAGTATACATACCTCATAAAGAGTTGTCTGTGTTGTTTTCTTACTGCTTCATGCCCTATAAACGCCGTTTTAACAAGTTTTAATGTTTTGGTTTCTCAAGGACTGAGAAGTAGACATGAGAAAACTCGGATCTACTACGCTGCTCAAAATTTCCTTCATTCCACTCCAATCGCTCCCAAACTTCGCTTGAACATGGACTGAAGATTTTTCTTCCTTGAAAACGTCAATTTAGTTCCAAACATCGAGCTATGTCCTCAAGAGGACGAGAAATGTCACTAAAAGACTTGAACTTCCCTCTTCTATGAATCCGCTCTTCTTCGCGGTGAGCTACCGATGGCGTTACTCTTGGCTTAGTAGCCATGCTGCACGTTCAAAATCCCCTCGATGGGGAGCGGTGTTTTTCCCGCCACTTCTTTGTAAAATGAGCGAAAGCGCTCCCTGGGCACCCTTGCGAATCTGGTTTTGTATTGGTTGATTTTCCCCCTGGCCATCCCTGCCAAGGGAATTTTGAATGAACGGCGTAGTTACTTAGCCAATGAGTAGTTCACCACGGAGAAGAGGGGATCCACCGGAGCGGTAAGTTCAAATCTTTTAGCGACTTTTGTCGTCCTCTTGGGGCCATGGCTCGATGTTTGGAACTAAATTGACTTTGTCAAGGAAGGAAAACCCTCGGTCCATGCTGAAGAGAAGTTTGCGAGCGACTGGAGTGCAATGAAGGTAATTTTTGTAGCTTTTTTTTTGGCTGCGTAGCACAGCCGAGTTTTCCCTTGTCTTGTTCTAAGTGGTTGAGAAACTTGCTAAAACGGCGTTTATAGGGCAGGACACAGTAAGGAAACAACTCTTCATGAGGCACGTATACTTTAATAGCTGTTTATGTACATTTTAACCGTTTTATCGAGTTTAAATTCCCATACAAATCCTTATAATTTGGCTTCCAGTAGGCTTTTGTGATTCTGGGGCCCTGTGGTGCTGCATCCAGTAAACTATCATGATTATTCACACTTTTTACAGATGATACCAACTTTATCAATAAAAATACAAACCAACAACAATTTATCGAAACAACTAATAAGGAATTAAGAAAATTATCTTTATGGTTCGAGGCAAATCGGTTGTCGTTAAGAAATAATTATAACTAAAACTAACTACATAATTTTCTTTTTTCTAAAAAATTAATGAATGAGCTTGGGATAATTGCAGAATAAGGATTTATAAAGCTCAAATGCGAAATACATGTTCTCCTATGCTCTAGAGTTTTCATGATCATGATCCCAAGTAATTCTTGATAGAGGGTATTTCTATCCTAACCTAGAATAGATCTGAAAATGTAAAAGTTAGCATTCTCAAGAAGACTTGCATGCACCTTACCCGCCCCCCAGTAAACTGCAATACAGTAAAAACCCGCGAGTAAAACCTGCATTTTCCCAAGTCAATCTAAACAGGTTCTTACGGAAGTGGTAATACTAAGCACAAATTTAGGCTAATTAGGTCCTTAAATAAGTTCATATTTTCTGAAGAAAGAAAGCACATTTTAGCTATAATTCTGGCTCGTAAAATTTATACATTTGATATTTTTTTAGTTTGCCTCAATAACAATTTTATTATATTTTCCACAATGGCATTTATTTTGCAGTTGGAGTGTCTCCAAAGAGGATACTGATTAAAGATTTTCGAAAAAAAGAACCTGTTTCAAATTTTAAGATTTACAGGTTCTTGTATAGAGGAAGTGAAAATGGTAAATTTTTGCCTTTTAAACTAGGTCCTTCCGCGTAGGTTTTTACCGTATTCTAATTGTAGCAAAACAAAGGAATTAGTGGGGCGTGTCTTTTCTAGCGTGAACTCAGTGGCTTTCTTGCTTTAGGTTGGTTTTCTAGTTATTGTCGAAGGCTACATGACATCATTTTTTTTTTGGCAAAAAGGAATCAGAGAGATAAAATTGTCTGCCTCTTCAGTTAGGAAAGATAAGTTTTGAATGACAGATTTCTTCCATGTTGGGAAATGGAAATTAAGGTGAAAATTGAGGTACTAAGCTCTATGGACTATAGTTTAACGAGGAAGGTAGTCACGCTGGTAGTAAAATGATGTAAGTTTATGAACAAATGAATACTATGATGGTTCCTACCATACGGACATGCTCAGCAGTCAGTTGCACGGGTACCTGGATGTCGTTCTTTGGAGACGTAAGTCCCTATACTGCATTGCTTGCAGATAATCTGTCCCATTTGATCTTGATAGAAACCTCCTGTGATAAAAACATGGCAATTTGTAAAACTATGTTGTGTTAGATAAAAAATTTATACACTTACCCTACTTGGAAATACTTTAATTGAAACCGGCAATAAAAAAATCATACTAGAAATTCACAAATCTATTTCTATCATATTAACTGATAACAAACTTTGATGTAATAGCACAGACGCTCCTTTATTTTTTGTTACTCTGAATTTTTTTAAACATAAGGTGCGGTTACGCACACCACATAGTAAAAAGTCTTTCCCGTGATTTACCAAGGTTACTTACGGTTATACGTAAATTTATTTACCACGGTTGATTTCCTTTTTCACGAAATTATTTTCCCGGGAAACACTTGAAGGACTTTCAGAGCGAGCGGGATTTTCGGTTGCAACAAAAAAAAAAATCATGACCCGGATGGTCCAGGTTGAATTTGTGCAATTTCAGAATCAAGCGAACAAGCGAGTGAATCCAAATTAGAATTTGCCTGGCAAAAAAAAAAAATACAAACGTTTGCTCAAATTATCTGGTGTGTAAGCAAACGATTTCAAATGCTTCTCTGAAGATAATTTTGAAATAGTAACTTATCGAATAGTGCGAAATCCAGCCATCACAACAGATCATAACGTGTTATTTTTCTGGTGTTGTGGGAAAGAAAGGCGCTAAGTAGGCCCTTGATGATAACCGAAATTCTTTGTCAACTGGAGCTTCGGGATTGGCTGTCTTACCGTGGGCAGCAAAACACCCTTGCTGCATGTAATTACCACGTTGTCATGGGCGCTTTCTTTGTTTTTTTTTTTCCGTATCCATGTTTATGTAACACGGGAAGTTTACCTCGGCAAATCCGGTCAGACACACTAACACAATTTCCCGCGGTAAAAGGGTCATTTACCACGGTAAAAGTGTCCCGGGTTGCCACACCTCTAATTTGTTACTACAGTCATTGTCTTATGCAAAAATGGATTATGCTGTGCTTTCTGTTTCCGTCCATCTGAATTCCTTACTTGCTTTGCAAGGTACTTACCAAGTACTATGTGATTAAAGGGTTATGTCTTTCAGAAGAATAATAGAATAGAATTTGTCCAGTAAGGATAAAACAAATTTGATCTTTTTGGCCTCAGACTTAATTGCGAAAACAGCGAAAACTTTCCGTAGCAGTAGCAATTGCCCACGAACTCTAAACAACAGCTGCAGTTAATTGTGTTTATCATTACTCTATCCAGACCCCTCTACCGAAGAACTATGATCATAATCTACCAACTACGTTAACGCTCTCTCTTCACGAGAAAGGCCAAATGTTGTTATGGTGTTAATCTTTTGAATTCTGGCAAAACTTTTAAATAAAAACTATATTCAAATTACACCGTTGAAATTACCTGCAGGACACGCTTGACAAGAACCATACACGTATATGTTTGTGGAAATATCGCTGACATGGTAACCAACCGGGCAAAGACTGCAGTTGTAACATCTCCATAACATTGTCAGTCTACATTTGTGGCACACAAAGCCTGAGCGCTTAAGGCCCCCGGCGTTAAAGACTTCCTCATGAAAACGCAGGAGGTGAAAAGTAGTGGAAGGAGCACATTCACTAAAGCATGCACAAAAGATCGCAACATTAGTTAGTCCAGTTACAACAGGAAAATGAAAAATGGGATCTTGGACTAGGGTTCAAGTTAGGTTTTGCTCCCATTTTCATATTCCCGTTCCCCGTTCCTCGTTTTGGTAACATCCGCTCTACTAGCCTGAGAAAACAGCCGACATTTGGCGATGCTACCACTGGTTTTCCCGCCAAATGACGTCTGAGAAACGAGCGCAGAAATTTCATACTGATGACGCGTCACTGCCCAGATCTGGGTAGTGCTTCTGATTGGTTAAACTAAATTTCCCACGAGGAACGACCAATCAGAAGCACTACCCGATGTGGGTAGTGACGCGTCACCAGTATAGAATTTCTGGGCTCGTTTCTCAGACTTCATTTGGCGGGAAAACCGGTGGTAGCGTCGTCAAATGTCGGCTGTTTTCTCAGGCTACCGCTTTACCGACACCCGCTTATACCTCAGACACCTTGTTATTACGCACAGTTTTGTTTATCTCTTGGGAAAGCCCTCATGTTTTTTCTAAACTCAACCCGCTTGATACGGACACCCGTTAATGCCGACACTTTCTATGGCGCCATAGGTGTCGGTATTAACGGAATTTGACTGTAGCAGAATTTTATTGATGTGTTCCCACTTACATAACTGAACTATAACTATTTCCGGCAGGAAGCTGATATAAGTTTCCACAAGTTATCTACCTGTAAGAAATAACATAATTTAATTTCAAATTGGTCTTTGAAAGTTGTTGTGTCTGTGTTATGGTTGTTGTTGTGTCTGCGACATGGATGCCCGTCTCGAAACAAAAAAAACCATGTGGCTACTTTACAAGTCGCGAGTGTTGTAAGTTAATGATTCCAATGAAAAAGGGAAAAGGCTGATGACGTGTAGCAGCGTATTGTAAAGATCGCGGGAGACAAACAACCACGGCGCCAATAAAGCAATCTCTTTGTATTTCTTCTAGTGCGATAAGGCTCTGTTAGTCAAGTGAAATCAGTATTTAAAAGAATGGATGTTTATGAAGAAGCAAACACATTGTTTCGCTCATTTGAAACATCCAACGTATGCACCAAAGCTGTGGGCGAGTTTCCTTATGTGCGTGCTCAAAGAAACCAACGGCATAGATAACTCAAAGAGAAAGTAAAAAATCTGTAATGTGTCGCACAATAAAGTCAATTAAGGCTAAAACAAATGCGACCAATTTCGTTGGAAGAAATACATGAAAATTTTGTAGCGGTGGTGAGAAACTGAGAAATACTGGCGGCCATCGAGCTGAAAATGACCTGCAGTGACAACGAAAGTGAACAGGAACACGTACGACATTTCCTCTATAAAACTAGGAAGTTTTTGGACGTTTCACGTTGTAGTCCTTTAAAACAACGGCAAAGAAATGTACGAAAAAAGTGTGCTGCAAGTGCAAAGGTTTTTTTTGCTAATTAGATTTACTGATTTTTTGACCGTTTTCGTTGCTGTCGCCGCTTAGCATTACACGATTTTATGTTTGGTCGAGTAAAGTATAAATATTAACGAGAGCTTCGCTTTAAGACCTGGTTAAGTCTATATATGAGATGTTGAGTAAGTGTTCATTCATGAATTCACCTGTCAAAATTTTGACTAAGCGTGTTGAGGGGAGACTAGGTAGTTCCTGGATTGTGACCAAAAGCGTGACTAAGCAATAAGCAAAGCTTAAGAAATTTATTTTCGAAGGTTTTGTCGTAAGTCGAACACAAGAAACTTCAATCTAGATTTTTAATCGCGCGACTCTGTTGGTTGCCCCTAAAATGGTCAATTTTTCGCCAAAACGAAACGCTACGTACATGGCTGGGACTTCCTTCCCTAGCATACTGAGTTTTTTACCCCTACTCCCAGATTTCGTTCGGACGGGAGGTCGGGCGTACGCTGACGTCACCGGGTTTCCACAGTTTTTTAAAGTAGCGGACATATTTCTGAAAGCACCAGACGCGAAATGTTTTGGCGCCGCAGAAGCTACCTAGCGGGTGTGGGGGTATGCTCCCCCAGGAAATGTTTGTAATAGAACGCTCAGGAAAGCTGTTTCCAGACCTTCTGGAACCCAAGAATCAGTTTCCCAGGCAAGGCTGGAGTTCACTGGAGTTTATTCAAATGAAATTGGACAGTTGGTAGGGGAATGGCAACAACATAATTTTCAGTTGTTTATCTTTGCGAATTTATTTTTTATTTATTTTCAAAAAAGTCACAAGATAACTGAGGTTGTAATATTTTTCACTTCAATTTCGTTTAAATGAAAAGGGAAAACAGCAAAGAAATTTAATTGCTTATTCTGTTATTCTCTAGTCAGCAAGTTCATGGTTTGCTAAAGTAAAAAAATGATAATAAAGTACCGGACATAGAATGGCAAACGACCGGACGAAACTGCCGGCCTCCTGCCTCAAACGAACGTCATAACCAAATCTTCTGGCGCGATAGCCAGGTTTCCATTCTCAATAAGTACGGGGCTCCGCTGTGCACACGCGCTCCGCTATGAGTTTTAAGTTCTTGTGGCACGAACAAACCACTTGCCAACGTGTAAATACCCTTAATTAGCACTTACACTGTAGTTCTGGATTTAATTTCCTTAAAAACACCATCTGGTATGTATGATAATGGATTATCAAAAAGAGTCCTGAAAGATAATAGAGATTCATAAAGACAGCATTTAACTTAAATACAATACATCATCTTCATCAAAAGTAACCATTGACAAGCTTAAGACGTACATATTCTAATGCTATGCAGTTAGTGTGGATAAAAGAACGGGCAATTCTACGGTGAGGGAGAGAAATCAAGCAAGGGTGACGTACGAGAGACTATCATTTATAAAAAATTTAGACAGCGTCTATGAAATTAATCGTCTAAATCGTTTTTAAACCATGAATACCAATTATTTCAACTTTGTTCTTCCATAACCGTGTTTAGACCGCTTAAGAAAAAATTGTAAGTTTGACCTGACCACAGGTTCGTTTTAATTTGAAATCCATCTACATGGGGCGATTTGTTGAGGACATTAGCAATTCATCTCTCACAGATGCGCTGAGAACCGTACTGATCTCACATCCCTGTATGATGAACCTCTTGTCAATCCTTTATCAGCATGCACCTCTTAAAATGCGTATTGTCACCCTTAGACCAGCTGCGCCATGGTACACAGAGAAGATTAAGGCTCTTGGCGCAAGATAAGATCCACCTTCAGCAGAAAACTTTACGTTAACCAAAGCAACCTGGTCAATAACCCTATTTATGAGTCCAAGATGACCTTCTGCTCCTCGTTCATATAAGAAAACAAGTCAAATCAAGTGATCTTGTTTACTGCTGTTGACAAAATGTTAAACCGCCTGGCACCTAAAAAATTACCTCAGGACGACAATGCTGCTGATCTGGCAAATAAATTTGCGGAATTCTTTGTGCACAAAGTAGAAACTATCAGAAACGGCCTTAACTCACTAGGCTTTTACCCTAGCAATGAAAAGTTGTCTGCCCAGCTACAAATGAGCTACATTCTTTTACTCTAACGTCAGTGAATGAGCTATAAACTCTTCTTGGTAATACCTGTGCTAAATCATGCATATTAGATCCAATACCAGGTAATATCATGAAAGCCTGTATTAATACCCTTCTCCCTACCATCGTTAGGATAGTGAATTTGTCATTTACTGAGGCGTGCGTTCGTGAAATCCTTAAACTGTCAGCCGTCGAACCAAGAATCAAGAATCCTATGCTTGATAATGAGCTGCGGTCGAGCTATAGACCTATCTCTAGCCTAAGATTCATCTCTAAGGCTATTGAGAAGGTTGCTGCTGATCGACTGAATTGCCATCTCACAGAGAACGATTTGCATGTTCCCTTACTGTCAGCTTACAAACCCAGCCATGGCACTGAAACTGCACTGCTAAAAGTTCAAGACGTCATCGTCCGTAGCCTCGATAAAAATAACTGTGTCATTCTTTTACTACTCGATATGTCAGCTGCATTTGATACAGTCGAATACAAGACTTAGTCACCATTTTGGAATCAAAGGAAAAGCACTGGCATGGTTTTCGTCCTATCTAGAGAACAGAAGTCCGTTTGTACGTGTTGAGAGTGGGTCCTCGACTTGTTCGTATCTTCATCACTATGGGGTTCCCCAAGGATCCGCACTTGGTCCTCTCCTTTATTTACTATACACTGCACCTCTTTGTGATGTCCTCAAACGTCATGATATGTCGTGTCATTTGTATGCCGATGACAGCCAGATATACATGTCCTTTCAGCCTTCACGTCCTGGTGAGCCTGAGTACTCCAAATCTAAGGTGGAAACGTGTATCCTTGATGTCAATGGTTGGATGATAGCCCCAATACGCGTAAACTAAATAATGAAAAAACTGAGCTCTTGTTACTGAACGCTCGACACCGCCCTCTTTCGCAATTAACCTCCACTCATGCAGGCACTGAATTAATCGTAACTGCTGACTCGGCAAAAACAATCGGCATTTGGTTTGATAACACCCTGTCAATGAACAAGCATGTGAAATTTCTTTGTAGCTTTCTACCATCTACGTAATCTGGTCATCGTTAGAAGGTTATAATCTTGAATCCTATGGAAAGCGCGCTTTTCAGTCATTGCCCCCTCACTCTGGAATAATTTACCAGACCAAATAAGAACTACAGCATGAGTTCATTTAAGAATACAGTTATTACCTTTTTATTCAGCCATTCGTTTTACATTTTATCTTAGCGTTTTATTATGTAGTTTTAGATATTTTAGTAACTTTTTTTTCTCACCTATTTTTTTAGTACGGTAACCTTGTTCAGCGTCATTGGTCATCTAGTAGAAGTGGCGCTATATAAACAACTAATTATTATCATTATTATTATTATTATTAACGTTGTTTAACAGTTTTTTTTCATGCGATACAGACAGTTAAGAGACTACAACCAACCGAAATACAAATTTTTGACAAATTCTGCACATTAGAGACAGATTTCATCCTTTAGAGGAATACGATGACGAAGATTTTCGATTGCGTTTTCGCCTTGACCTCGTAAAAAAACTTGGATTAAGATCTTCAGCATCAGACAAGGAGAGGTCTACCGCTTACACCGGTGCAGCGAGTTCTAATTGCTTTGAGATTTTTTTTTACAATGGGAACTTTCGAGCAGGTTATTTTATTTGCTTCTGTACTTTCACAAGATTTCCGGGGCTACTGCATGCCAAAAGAAAAGGACATCTCCTGTCATTCTCTGAGAACTTGGCTGATACAATGAGGAACTCTTACGATGTTGCGTAGTAGGTGTGTTCGGGGGCATCGAGTGTATCCATATAAGGATCATATGTATGTCCAAACAAAGAAAATGCTCTGGGTCCTCCTCAGTAGAATGTGGTCTTTTGTGTTTGCACTCGTCAATGTAATGTCAACGGACTACTGTACTCTTGGCTATCCTTTTTCGTTACTTTTGTTCCTTTCTCCTGCTAATGACATTCCCGAAATTTAACATGAGCGAGTTCACTTGGCCCTACTTCCCACGTCATAGTGTCCTTCTCGTCTTTGTCCCCTCTTGAATTAGGTTCCTCTCTAACTTGCGATCAGGCGGTCGTTCTTCCCATAGTTAGTAGAGGGACTACTGCTACTACTATTACTGTACTTACTATTTTCTTCCCTTTGACATCGGCAAACTAATTTACTCACGTTTTAATAAAGTATTTTAACCGTTGTTTATCTAGACAACGTCTAAGCCGCGGTTCGGCCCTAAACACTGGTTAAACTTAGACTTCGTTTAAATAATCGGCTCTAAGAGTCACTCAACCAAGTATCTGAAAGCTGATAGCTGCTTATGAATGGAGAACGGGCGCCGCCCATTCGGATTTAGGTTCAAGTATTCCCTCTTACTTTGATGGGAAAAAATTGAGCACAACCCCCTTACAACACCTTTCAACGTTTTTGGGGGATGAAATGTAGAGAGTCAGAAATTTGTTGTAAGCGTGCAAGCGTGGCGCAGCGAAGGATCCAGAAAATTTAAAAATCAGGAGATCAGGTGACCTTATTCGAACACAACACTATAGAAACAAAAGAAGCAAGGCTAATTTTACAGTTGGGAATATATATTTTTCTTTTACCAATATTTCGGAAGGCACGGCCTTCCTTCTTCAGGGTCTTACTGACAATGATTAGATAAAGCTAAGACCTTACAATTTGAAATAAAGAATAGCGGGCTATATGGTACAGTATAATAAGAAATGAAATTTGAATAAGAAAAAAGTGAACGTTAAATGTATATGAAAACTGTTGAAGTAGTGGTATAATATAATTCAGATTTAAAAAGCACATGCGAAGAGAAACAAACGTTTACTATGTAAATACTCACAGATAGTCAAGCTTCTTAAGCCCAGGAAAAGCGTTGTGATCAATGCTTTTGATAACATTACCGTGAAGAAACCTTTAAAATTGAAACAAAACAAAAATATTACGAGATATGTTGCTAGCACCTTTGACCGCTTGTTCTGTCGTCTTCGCTGGAAATTGAAAGTGGCTTAAGTTATCCTCAAGATCTTTCACAAAGTTACGTTTTTAAAACGATCGAAACTACTATGAGGTGAAATTGCATTTCAAAGCGCCTCTTTTTCTAAAGATAACGGCCAAAAATCAAGATTGTTCAGTTTTACTATATATCGAAAAATTAAAAGTTCACCCCAAAATGTCTCGAAAACGCTCTCACAAACTTCACAAATACTGAAGCAGGAATTAAAGAAAGAAGCTTCCGGAAAAAATGGCGGTAAAATACAGCTGCAAGTTAAGTAGATAATAACGCCATTTTGTTGCTTTGATGCTTCCGATTACAACATAACACTGCTCATAACAGATTATCATCTTTGTCTAATAAAGCTGTGGTAATCGTTATTCTATGCCTTTGTTAATGGCTACGTAGTTAGAGCTTTAACGTGGGAGGTATTGGCCCTGAAGAATCCAATGGTTGCGGCTTGTCATGTGGAACCCCAACATCTGGGGGCAAACAAAGATTTACCTCATGTAAGGGGTAGTAAAGTGTAAAATTGTCGCTGTTGTGAGAAAGACAAAATCTTTCATTCATTCAATCTTTCTTTCTTTCACACTATGTACGGCAAGTGTACGTAAGTAAGCTCAAGTAGGAGAACAAGAAGAAGAAGAAGACGGGAGAAACTAGAGTGGTTATTGTTCGCTTTTTGAGATTTCCAGAACGTGAGCTGGTACTTAGAAGAGTGCGCGAGCTGTCGGATGATATTGAAGGTTTACGCGGATTTTCCCACAGAGATAAGCGAAGGAAGAAAAAGCAGAAAACAACAATAACAACAACAACAACAACAACAGTGGGCACGTCTTAAAAAAGCAAGAAAGGAGGGATCGAAAGATCGCTTTTTTAGCAAACCAAAACCTGATAAATTATTTGTCGATGGGCATTTTGTTCCCTTCTAGGTAAATCTAGGTCTTTGGACTCGGCGTATTATAATCGCCTTGTTTGTAATTTTCATCAGGCTTTTTTGTAACGGTAGAGGCATGAGTAGGTTAGGACAATTGGGAGGTGTAGTTAAAACGATTGTCCCAAGCTCTTTGGCAGTATCTTACCTCGCAGCTATATTTAGAGATTTATTTGTAAGCGCATAATTTAGTTTTTCATTGATCCCATTCAGAAAAGAATTTTCGGATTTTAAATTATTTTTTTAATGTCGGAGGGATTCGATCCCCCACAAAAAGGAAAGCCCTTTTTACCTGGCTAAATGAACGAAGGCATCACATCATCTTTCTTCTAGAAACCTAGCACTGTAGATGTTGAAGACATTTGGAAAACACACTGACGAGGTGAGCTTTTTTTTTTGCTCAAGGCTCAAATTACGATTGTGGGGTGATAATTCAATTAAAAAGTGTCTTACATTTTAATCCAAGAACTATTAGTTATGATGATGAGGGTCGCTCTATTATAACTGAAGCTAAGGTGCAAGGTTTGTTATTTTTGATCGTAAATATTTATGCTCCAAGCAAGGTTCAAGACCAATGCCGTTTTTTTGATAAGTTAAACAAAAATATTGAAGACTGTGTTGTTAATGCTTAGAATTATTCTTTGGGGAGACTTTAATGTTACACTTGACTTTGATCTTTACTGTTCCAGTGGCAGACCTTTTTGAAAAGATTCTGTAAAACATATACAAGATTCATTCTTGATTTTGATTTGGTTGACATGTGGCGTATACGAATTCCGGACTCTAAACGCTTTACGTGGCGTCAAAGAAATCCTTTCATTTAAACAAGAGTTAACTATTGGTTGATTAGCGATGTATCCCAAGACGACATTGAGAAAGCCGAGATCATTCCTTCGATAAATTCGAACCATTCTGCAATTTTTCTCCATTTTAACGGCATAGACAAACCTAACCACGGCCCCTCTTTCTGGAAGTTTAATTCTAGCCTTGTGAATGATGACGACTTTGTTGCACTGATAAATGAAAGTGTGCCTTTGTGGTTAAAGTAATTCAAAGAAGAAGTTACAGATAAAAGGCTGTTGTGGGATTTAATTAATTAAGTACAGGATTAGACGAATTACTATAAAATACGGCAAAGAAAAAGCTCCTGAGAAGAGGAGAAAGATTTCTGATATTGAGGCTTCTCTGAAGATTTCTAAAGAGATTTGCGCGCAGATCACCAACTCCTGAGAAGGAGGAGTTTTAATTGTTTGAATGGAGTACGATTCTATCTTATGAACAGATAGCAAAAGGTGCTATAATCCGATCGAAAGCCACTTGGTATGAAAAAGGAGAAAAAAGCAATAAGTTTTTTTTGAAATCTCAAACACATAAGAAAGCTAAGAGTTTTGTCCGAAACAATTTTGACGATAATGGAGTACTAATCACTGATCCTTAAAGAAATATTGCAAGAAATTCAAAATTTTTATTCTAATCTCAAAACGCGATCCTCGGTCCATCTGAAGACACGGGACTTATCGAACTGGAGATTGATTTCGCTTGTTAATGTTGATGTTAAAATAGGTACAAAGGCCATTGCTAAGAGATTAGTCTGAGAATAATGTTTACCAAATATCATACGTTACAATCAATCTGCATATGGAAAGGGTAGAACCATTTTTTGAAGCGGTCAGGACCATAGAGGACGTTATGGAATTTTCAAAGAGATACAGTATTGATGAAAGAATGGTTTGTATAGTTTTTTAAAAGGCGTTTGACACAGTTAGTAAGGGCTTTTTATTTCGAACTTTATCCTTTTTTGGTTTTGGACCATCTTTTATTCAATGGATCCACACTCAGTTTGCAAGAATATCTCGAGTTGTGTCTTAAACAATGGCTTTTCAACTTCACCCTTTGCAGTTGAAAGAAGAGTAAGACAAGAAACCATCTCTCTTCTTACTTATTTATTATAGAATTAGAAGTTTAATGTGTTAATTAGCCTGTTCCAGGCTCAGAGATAGTCGGGCCCGCTGAATTAAGAAAGCGCTAAAACGAAAATAAAACGGGAGGAAACTGGGGAGCCAAGGAGCCGCGGGGCCTATAATCATTTCTTTTAACGACCCGTTCCGGTATACCAGCTCCTGGTATACCCTCTGATTGGTCAGATTTGACAGATTATATCGACAATCTCAAAGTGGATCGTTCCTGTCACTCAGAAAGATGGCATCCACGAAGACGTCCACGCGCGTGAAACAGAGGAATCCGCGATAACTTCTTGTTTGAACGAATGTTTACGAGATTTCCCGCACATAGGAGCCCTCAGGAAGGAATAGAAGACCTGCCTTGTGAACTTGGCGTGTGGAAAAAAATGTTTCTGCAATCCGGCCAATCCGTCTTGCCTGATAACAAAGTGGGAATAACAGCACAGTCGCAAGAAGGAGTTATCTTAGCTGGGCCCAGCGTGACAAAACTCTTTGTAGGAAACCATCGCATCCACGGACAAACGAAAATCGCTTTCAGTTATTCAGATCAAGGACGAACTTTGGAGAAAATTAAAACAACCACAAACGCTTATTCACCCTCAATGAAGAACTTTACGTTTCAAAAGAGGTCAAAGAAAATGCTCTTGCATCAGAGGGTAGTCTGGCGCCAGGCACTGCACTGGGGGGAAAGGAAAAAAATCGGTGTGGACGAAAAAAAAAAGAGGTAATCTGAGAGGTAATCTGGGTAGGGGAGAGGATGGCGGAGCCTGGAGATATGCCTTTGATGAGGGTCTCAATGGGGTTAACCGATAGGCGTAAAACGGCCAAAAATTTAGTCGATAGCCGTAAAAATTGAAAAATTTTAACTAAAAGCCGTAAATAGGGTAAAAAAGAGTTAACCGTAAAAGAAATTGTTCCCTAGATGAGGGTCTCTATGGGGTTAACCGATAGGCGTAAAACGGCCAAAAATTTAGTCGATAGCCGTAAAAATTGAGAAATTTTAACTAAAAGCCGTAAATAGGGTAAAAAGAGTTAACCGTAAAAGAAATTGTTCCCTAGATGAGGGTCTCTATGGGGTTAACCGATAGGCGTAAAACGGCCAAAAATTTAGTCGATAGCCGTAAAAATTGAGAAATTTTAACTGTTAGCCGTAAATAGGGTAAAAAAGAGTTAACCGTAAAAGAAATTGTTCCCTAGATTTGTTATTTTTAAGGAAGGTGATAAAATTCATTTATGGTTGCGTCTTTTTATTCCCCGGCTACTTTTACTCCGTACGCACGTTGAGCCAAGCTCCTTTTAGGTGTTGACCTAGACCTAGGCTCCATTTCCGCCGCTCACTCGAAGAACCAAGTTTTTTCCATAGGGAAAATCTGGCTTCTTGCTGAGGATTAATATTTGTGATTTTAAGGAGGTCGTGCCCTCGAAATACTAGTGAAACAACAGGCGGAGATGTCACTGTTTGTAAAACACGTTGCTGATAAACAACAATTCCCTGTTTTTCTCTGACGCTACGGTAGACATTGCCATGCCTAGTGCCTGTACGGAGTTTGACTAATAGTCGCGGGTCGCGGGTCCAAAGTCGCGGTCGCGGGTCCAATGTCGCGGTCGCGGGTCCAAAGTCGCGGTCGCGGGTCCAATGTCGCGGCTGGGGAAAATGATTTGGAGTTCGAGGTAACTGAGTGAAAACGAGTGATATGAAAAAAATATAAAGGGAAAAAAATCGTTTTTATGCATGATACTCTACGGTATCCAATTTACAGGTTACGGATGTTAGAGTCAACAAAATAATGTCTCAAGAAAAGACTAAAAGAAAAAGCTGGCCGACTTTTG
>OZ037779.1:2313566-2326066 GCA_964035525.1 Porites cylindrica | reverse complement strand
ACCTTTTTAGCGTTTACGAAGTCGTTCGCGTCGCTTAAACCATGGAAGTGAGAAGCAACTGCTGACAGGGTATTCCTGTACTGTTGTGATTCACGCGTTCTCGGAGCACAAAGCGTAGCTGTTCGCAAAGTACATGCTCTCTTTGCATGTATCCATTGATTTTTAGGTTTTATCACTCTTTTTGTAGGAGGGTGATTATTTTTCTGTGCCCTTTGAACGTCGGTTTATAAGTCAATTGCTTTCTAAATGTGACTGCAGTTTATCGTATAAGAAGAGTTCAATATTTGGAATGCTTAGTTTTTCTTTTTGCATCCGATCACAGCATATTTTTTGCTCTTCTTGGAGCCGAGGGATAAGCGAAAAGTCTCGCAAAGAAATTTATATTGCTTGCTCAAAATTCGTCTTTAAAAATCTTTTCCCGAGTAGTAGAAGCTTGACATTGAAAGAACGCAAAGACATTTGACCAATCAGAGCATGGTACTAATCTGGTATCATGGAACGGCGGCATCAGAGGCATGTCTACAGGCTCCGCCGCCTTTTCCCCCCTCCCCAGACCACCGCTGGGCTCGCTTCGCTAGCCGATATTTTTCCTATTTGTTTTGTTTTTTTGCCTTTTTCCCCCCACTGCGGAACCTGGTCCCAGGCTAATCAGGGGGCAAATCATCAACAATAACCGCAAAAAATTAATGCGTGTCATGATCTCTCACCATGAAACAAGCAACAAAAATCACACAGTTTACTCAGTCAAAATGTACACCCCTCCAGGGCATAATCTACCCATAAAAGAAAATATTCATTGGAACAAGCAGCATTTTGGCACGAGATAAAAGTCGTGTGTTGCCTACCGACCCGCCTTTTACACTCCAAATTTCTCACGCTCGCATAAGGGATTAGCGCCGCGCAAAATAATCTCGCTAGAGATTCAGAAATTCAGCTCATTGACATTTCAACAGTTGGACAGCCGAAATCTAATAATCTCAAATGTGCCAAAAGTAGGCGAGATACGGTCGTAAAATAAATGATTATAGGCTCTCTCTCCGTTCCTTTTTCTTTTTCCTCCCGCCAACTTTTCGCGAGCCTTTTACTTTCGCGTCTCCCCTACAATCTGAGAACCTGGAATAGGCTTTGTGTTTTTAAAATATACGTAACAGTAATGACATCCGTGGTATTATACTTGATAATAAAGAGATCAAAGTAAGTCTGTTCACAAATGACCTGACTGGGTTTTTAAAAGATGATCCCTCTCAACAAACTTTGTAATACTCATAGAACATTAAAGAACTTGCTCTGGTCTATAGATTAACCACGAAAAGTCAGAGCTTTTGCTGCCACGTAACCGGGCCTATACCGTACCAGAAACCGCTCTGAACAACATAAAAATTAAACGATCTGTTAAAATCTTGGGAGTAAATTTTACCTGTGACATTCGAGCAAATAAAGCTTAAAGATCAATGAATTAATCAGTTCCATTCAACTTAGGTTGAGAATCTGGAGGTGGAGGGATTTGTCTATCTCAGGGAGAATTCAAGTTGTCAAAACCTTTATTATCCTAATCTTATTCTATCGCAAGAGCTTGATATCATTGGATAAAGAATTTGTGAAAGAAGCAAACAAAATCATCTTTGATTTTATCTGGAAAGGAGAGCATAAAGTTAAACGCTCTGCTCTTATTAGTGACAAAACCTTTAGACCATTCCCGGCTGAAACAGATGTAGCGGGGGGACCTGTTCGAAGCAGTTGAGCTCGGAAGGCAGATAATTGCTAGATTGATGCACGTGTCAATTTGTAGCCACCTGATGAATAGTTCGAGTTTGAAATTGATACTGTTACTAGCTTACCTTTTTTTTACTGTTGAATTCTCTCGGTTATTCGTGATTCCGCTTTTTGATGTGCTAACAAATGCCGATCTAAAATGGAACTTAATGCGCTAAGTAGTAGCATGAGGTTCGCAACCTTAAAATGTGACTTCTCGGAAAGGAACACTTAAAAGGAAGTCGTCCAATCATAACGGTTTTGGAAAAAGAGGATTTTGATTCACGACTTTCTGCGAAGTATCCCGCTTCTGTCGCTGCATTGCAAAGTTGAAACCTGGGAAGCGGTTTTTTTGCGTAGAAAAGTGGTCTGTGATGAATGGCAAAATAAAGGTAATCCGAGATGCATGTTTTTAAATTTTTAGCAACAAGGCTCACGTAATATTGTTCAGTTTGATTGCAGCAAAATGGTTAATAACTGGTTGGTTTTCTGAAACAATTCATTGTCTTGGAGCTCTCTTCAGAAGTGTTTCGAACCTCGCTATTGCCATGTTCGAAATTCAAGGATAATCTATAAGTCAAATGCATTGAGCGTTATCTTCTTTTCTCAAATTTCTCTTAATGCGGATGATTGAAGAATGTAGGTTATTCAGTGACACAATTTTTTTGTAACGAAAGCAATAGCCCTTAGCCTGCACGAGATTTACGAAATATATAGAGCTGTGGCAACAAGTGCTGACATTTTTGTAACGTAGTTTGTGGTAGTTTAAGTAGTTCATCAGGAATTTCGTTGATTGTTCGATTGTGCTCGAGGTTTCACACGTGCTATGATGAGTCTTATTATGATATGATTGGTGGTTCAAGGTACGCCCTCCCCTACTTTGGTGTTTGACACGATTTTGAGTTTAATTGTGTTTTTAATGCGTTACTGTTACTGTACGATGATGCAAATGTGAGGTTTACATGAAGCCCCTTCTAAACGCAATTTGAAAATTATGGCATTTTTCAGAGTGGCTTAAAAACTGCCTCTGAAGATGGGTAAAAACTTCATTGAACAAGGAAACAGACATTACCAAGATCCGAAGATTACGAATAATAATATAACATTATGGTTCATACAACGAATTTCGTTATATTTGCCACAATTCAAAATAACGTTATTTAGTGTTCGGGATACAATTACGATTAGAGTCTTTCTCGTTATGGCGTTCACTGAGTATTACCCCGTTAGGTACTCCGTCATTCATCAAGTGAACTCTTGGATCAGAAGATGCCTTTGTACATCAAATGGCTCTGGTCTTTGGCCAAAGACCGTCTGGAAACAGCTAACAATCTTTCTCTTGATATAAGCTAATCCACAATGAATCATTTTGATGCAATGTAGGACACACGATGACACCTTTTTGTATACAAACGATAAGTGCGCGATCCCTTTACCTAAAAATAAAAGTTTAAGACATCATGTGATATTTAAACCAACAGGATTAAAAATTTAAGATTAGCTAAGATTAATTGCAATCTTCCTAAAGAGTGGCATTTAATTCTTTCGTGCTGGTGGCATAAAATCCCTGCTTTTATGTATAATTTTTTGTAGCTCGATTTTTGAAAACGTTTCCAGGAAATAGACCTCCTCGGTCAATGGACCTTTTTCGGCCAAAATCTCTGTGCAAAGAAGCCAATATAAAAACGTATAGTGCGGCCATCGCTTTTTTTCTCTTCTCCTCTCTTTCTTCTCGAACTTACTATTTATCCTGCCTTTGTTAGGATGCCGCTTTGCGAATCATTGAAGAGAATCTATGGTTTTAATTTTTCACGAGCCAGAAGGGGCTCTGCTCATTGAGTCAGTCAAGAAACTAGCAGTTGAATAATCATGAGGCTTACCCAAAGCAACCAGCAGCACAGAGCTGTTGAGGACGACGAACAGGATGTTCACGATCAAGGAGTCATTATCTTTGGTGACATCAGAGGTGCTGTACATTGCCCCGAGGCAAACGTCAAAGAAGATAACCCACAGAACAAAGGTTTGCAGTAGATCTTCAAATTTGCCTTTGATCGGGCGGAAGAATGTGTAGGCCACACCAAAGACACTCACGACCAGCAGAGTCAGACCAATCTGGGATACTCCCCCTGAACCAAAAAGGAAAATTAGCGAGATAAGTATCAACTTTCGGTACATCTCTGTTATTTCCCAGAACCAAAATTTATCCTTGTAGTTCTCAAAAAAGACTTTCAGTCCAAAAGAAAGTTCCTCATACCGCTCTGATTGTCGGTATTTATAAATAAGCAGCAGTACCATCAGAGGAAATCCCACAGGGTATACGGAAAACACGGCAGCAAATGACCAATACGTCTTGTGCTGGGGAGTAAAGCATTGGATGGAGTAATCAGCCTTCATGAGAGAGATACACTGGCTTCCTTCGTCTGAAAAGCAATGTTTGACGCATGCGCCCTGAAGAGGAAGAATTTGGATAATTGTTTTACTTGTCATGGGATATGATGCCAGCAGAAACAGGAAAATGTTCCGATAGCAGGACCTCTTCAACCTAGAAAGAGCACGTAGCTTTTCGCTCTCTGGACGATCCTTATTGCTTTTGATGTACAGCAATTGAAGGAACATGTAAACAAAGGCAAAAGAAACGACAAGAAAGGTAACAGAAAGAACCAAGATGAATTTTAAGAACGGGTTAAGTCGAAGTTGAGAATAGACGCAACTCCATGGTGCAAATTGAAAAATATTGCCATCAAACAATTTCAGAAACTTGTCCATTGCGATCAGAGTAACTGGCCAATGAACTCTGGTCAGTGCCGAGAAAACACCGGAAATAACCTGGTAAAACCCGATGACAATTTTGAAGCAGGACATGATGATATCTGCAACAGTACGATTATTTTCTGTCTTTTTGGAGTCTCCCCACAGAACCATTGTAAAGATCAGAATAAAGACTCCAATAACCACCAATGATGAAATTATGGAAACCAAGAATCCAGGACATTTCAAACAGAAATTAAATCGTAAGTAGTAGCCATGTGAACAGGTAGCACACAAGTTTCCTTGGTATCCTTCTTCACACTCTGAATTTATTCCTCCCTTGCAGGACCCAGCAAAAGGACATTTTACTGGTTTGGGCAGTAAAACACTAAATTTGGTGTATGAATCGTTGTAACCAGAACCAAAACTATGGATGTTGTCAACAAACTCTTTGTAGAACTCTTTGCTACTTTGATTGGCCCATTTCCAGAAATAATTAGGTGCAAGTATTGCTGTATCGTCATCACATTTGATGCCATGAGCTGGACATTCTGAGCATGGGCCAAAACGATCCAAACGATAAAATCCACGGAGGCATTTACATGCGCGATAACCAGCATGTTCGTTCGAGAGCGTCCCTGTTCAAAGAAAAACAATTGACAAGGGATAATTTCGGAAAAACTAAAACTTTAAATAAAAATGTTTTTGCGAAAATCTAATGCTGCTGTCGCTATCTCGATCTGATTCAGGAATGAAACTTAAAATTTCAATCAGGGGATTCCACCGAGAAAGGGTCTCATGAAGCCTATGACGTCCACAATAACGCTCAAAAATTTAATTTCAAGTATCACGCAACCCAAAACTTATCAAATCAAAGAGAGAAATTATTTCCCGGGATGTGATGTTGTGTGATTTACAGTTTTTTTTAATGGTATCTTTTATTGAAACACCCAGGAATATGTCATTATAACATTGCCTAAAATACACCCTGTTTATCTCCCAGTTCTCCACAACCATTGTCTTTCAATTTATCTTGGATATTGTAGTCTTCCCAAGAGATATTGCAGCGTTTATGCAAAATTTTGAGGGGTAGACAGTGTGTGTTATGGGCAATGTGAAAGTGGTTAATTGCATTTCCCGAGTTTGATTAATTTGTCCTTGACTTGTGTACAGCAACAAAATAAGCAATTTCCTTTAGTCTACAAGTAGAAATTACTTTCTCGTCAGCAATTTGATTTATTGAACGCTCAAAAGGTGGAGACTATAGTGGTAATTAACATGGAGTTAATTAAGGTGAGTTTAGTAAGAAAAGGGAGGTTATTACGATGACGATGGTACATTAAGGAATAAAAAAAAGCTGAGTTATTGCCCGGACAGCTGTTCATAATAAACTAAAAGTGAAAGAGATGGTAAGAAATAAGGTGTTTTTGCTTATAGTGAGGTGATGACGATGACGCTGGCGCTAAGTGAGAAAATAATATTGAGTATGATGGTTCCTACCGTACGGACATGCCCAGCAGTCAGTTGCACGGATACCGGGACGTCGTTCTTTGGAGACGAAAGTCCCTAAGCTGCATTGCTTGCAATTGATCTGCCCCATTTGGTCTTGGTAAAAACCTCCTGTTAGGTAATGGTAAAAAATAAAAGCACTAAAAATTGTAGTCAACGGTTGTCTTTAAAGATAAAGGAAAATTAACGCCATAATACTTATTTGTGCGTTCAGGCGCGTTGACTAGAAGTAATCCGAAATGAGTCGCGTCGTGAAGTTCTTTTTATATAGTATAGATGGTCTTCATAGAGAGGCTATCATGAAGTTAAATGGCTGTTGCCGTTGCCGTTGTAGAGGTTAAACTAGGGTGTGCATGTATGTATGGAATGTAAGCACGGACGAAAGAAACGTGCCTCTGTGAAAGGTAGCCATCGTGGAGAAGTTCAATCCAATTTGAAAAGTCAGGCTGTGATTGTATAAATACTAAGTACAATATAACGTGCTACCTTCATGAACAGATCAATGCTATTTTAAAATAGATCTAACGATGTTATATAAAAATTAGTAAAATATATCACCTGCAGGACACGCTTGACAAGAACCAAACATGTTTACTTGTTTGGAGGTATTGCCGGCATGGTAACCAACCGGACAAAGACTGCAGTTAAAACATCTCCATGCAATAACAATACCTGGTGTACATTTGGGGCACACAAAACCTGAACGTGCAAAACTGTCAAGGTTGAACGTTTGCTCATCAAGGCGGAGCAGGTGAAAAACAGCCGAAGGAGCGCATTCACTGAAACACAAGAAATAAGAAACAGTATTAATTTCGGCGAATTCATGACCAGGTTAGTACAGATTGACTGATAACAGGAATAGGATGTTTTGTAAAAGATGACCAGAAAGTTTAAAGCAGTGAGTAGCGAGTTACCAAATCTTGAATGAAGGAGGGAGACTGATTGCGTAGAGCCTTGAAGATTAGAAATAGAATCTTGAATGTAATGCGCTCAGAAGTAGTCATACTTGTGGGAGCATGTAATTGAGAGGGCGACTGATTTTGCATAGATTTTTCACGTCATACTTTGGCAAATTATTGAAAAGAGGGTTACAAAAGTCACTCTTGGAAGACGCGAAAACCTGGACGAGAATCTGGGTGGTCTTTTCAATACTTTTTTTGTTAACTTACATGACTGATGTATAATTTCCGGCAGGAAGCTGATAAAGGTTTCCACAAGTTACAGACCTACGAGAAATGACACTGTAAAAATTGCTACTGAGTTACATCAATTGTCATTGGAATTGCATGGAGTTTTCTTTCTCTTTGCAAGAGTTATCCATTCTGAGGCTCGTGTGATATATATTTTTTATAAATGTTTATTTTCTGTATCATGGCTACAATAATTTTTTATTCACACTGTGTTGATCTTAGGGACCTCGGAGCAAATTAGAAGTGTGGAGTTAGCGATTACAGGTGGCTAGGTACGAGTGAGCGTCAGGAAAAGTCGGAAGGCATGCGTTCTTACCACAAAAAAACACTTCGAAATTCAAGTCTCCTAAACAAGCCGCCATGAAATAAAAACACCTTAGGCCCGTTTCAAACGTCGTGCTACTGCCGTGCCGAACTAAATTGATCGAATTAAATTCGAAGTTAGCACGGCAGTAGCGCGACGTTGGAAACCAAGTCGTGCTACTGCTGTGTAGAACGGCAAGCTGCCTTGCCGAACTCAATTCATAAATTATAAATACATTAGAATACATTTAAAAGTTTGCTAAATCGCTTCTTTATTTTTGTGTTTTGTTTTTAGCAACTGCCGTTCTATTCGACCTAATTAAATTCGATGTCTGAAACCAAGTCGTGCAAGTGTCGTGCTGCAGTCGAGCTGCAGTCGAGCCAGCTTGGCACAGCAGTAGCACAACGTTTGAAACAGGCCATAGAAATAATCACAACCCACCTCCTGTCATACCAATTTAAAAAAACAAAACAAAGCAAAAAACAAAACGAAACAGGTTAAAACAACACCACAAAAACTTTTAGTATTTTAAAATACTTATTAGCTTAATGAATAAGTAATAACTGGATTCTATATAGGAACTTACACTTTAGTCTTGGAGGTCATATCCGTAAATATCCCATCTGGTATATAAGTTAAGGGATTATCAAAGAGTGTCCTGTAAGATAACAATTAAGGGATATTTTGAAGACTAAATACCAAGTTAACAGCTTTTGTCTCAAGATTTGGACACCCCTTCAGTTAGTTATCGTCTGGATTCAATAAAAGAGAATGAAGGTGAAGGTAATACAGCAAACCTCCATGTAGCCTACAGCAACTTCATCAAGCATTTCCCACAGAACTAGAATACCACGGTTTTTATTTTCTTTTTTGCTTAAAATCTATAGATATTGTGGACGTATTTACTTCCAGCTAGTGTGTTATTGTATTTGTCTTATAATTAAGGCCAACGTAACGATTTGGAATATTTTGGACAATTTTCATTTTAATTACCTAGATTGATTCTTAACGTGCTTTGTATCCTAGCCTTAAGAGACAAACGAAATTGAGAATAGTCCAGTTTCGAGTTCCCTATGACCGCTGAACATAGAACCCCAACATCTGGGGGCAAACAAAGATTTACCTCATGTAAGGGGTAGTAAAGTGTAAAATTGTCGCTGTTGTGAGAAAGACAAAATCTTTCATTCATTCAATCTTTCTTTCTTTCACACTATGTACGGCAAGTGTACGTAAGTAAGCTCAAGTAGGAGAACAAGAAGAAGAAGAAGACGGGAGAAACTAGAGTGGTTATTGTTCGCTTTTTGAGATTTCCAGAACGTGAGCTGGTACTTAGAAGAGTGCGCGAGCTGTCGGATGATATTGAAGGTTTACGCGGATTTTCCCACAGAGATAAGCGAAGGAAGAAAAAGCAGAAAACAACAATAACAACAACAACAACAACAACAGTGGGCACGTCTTAAAAAAGCAAGAAAGGAGGGATCGAAAGATCGCTTTTTTAGCAAACCAAAACCTGATAAATTATTTGTCGATGGGCATTTTGTTCCCTTCTAGGTAAATCTAGGTCTTTGGACTCGGCGTATTATAATCGCCTTGTTTGTAATTTTCATCAGGCTTTTTTGTAACGGTAGAGGCATGAGTAGGTTAGGACAATTGGGAGGTGTAGTTAAAACGATTGTCCCAAGCTCTTTGGCAGTATCTTACCTCGCAGCTATATTTAGAGATTTATTTGTAAGCGCATAATTTAGTTTTTCATTGATCCCATTCAGAAAAGAATTTTCGGATTTTAAATTATTTTTTTAATGTCGGAGGGATTCGATCCCCCACAAAAAGGAAAGCCCTTTTTACCTGGCTAAATGAACGAAGGCATCACATCATCTTTCTTCTAGAAACCTAGCACTGTAGATGTTGAAGACATTTGGAAAACACACTGACGAGGTGAGCTTTTTTTTTTGCTCAAGGCTCAAATTACGATTGTGGGGTGATAATTCAATTAAAAAGTGTCTTACATTTTAATCCAAGAACTATTAGTTATGATGATGAGGGTCGCTCTATTATAACTGAAGCTAAGGTGCAAGGTTTGTTATTTTTGATCGTAAATATTTATGCTCCAAGCAAGGTTCAAGACCAATGCCGTTTTTTTGATAAGTTAAACAAAAATATTGAAGACTGTGTTGTTAATGCTTAGAATTATTCTTAGGGGAGACTTTAATGTTACACTTGACTTTGATCTTTACTGTTCCAGTGGCAGACCTTTTTGAAAAGATTCTGTAAAACATATACAAGATTCATTCTTGATTTTGATTTGGTTGACATGTGGCGTATACGAATTCCGGACTCTAAACGCTTTACGTGGCGTCAAAGAAATCCTTTCATTTAAACAAGAGTTAACTATTGGTTGATTAGCGATGTATCCCAAGACGACATTGAGAAAGCCGAGATCATTCCTTCGATAAATTCGAACCATTCTGCAATTTTTCTCCATTTTAACGGCATAGACAAACCTAACCACGGCCCCTCTTTCTGGAAGTTTAATTCTAGCCTTGTGAATGATGACGACTTTGTTGCACTGATAAATGAAAGTGTGCCTTTGTGGTTAAAGTAATTCAAAGAAGAAGTTACAGATAAAAGGCTGTTGTGGGATTTAATTAATTAAGTACAGGATTAGACGAATTACTATAAAATACGGCAAAGAAAAAGCTCCTGAGAAGAGGAGAAAGATTTCTGATATTGAGGCTTCTCTGAAGATTTCTAAAGAGATTTGCGCGCAGATCACCAACTCCTGAGAAGGAGGAGTTTTAATTGTTTGAATGGAGTACGATTCTATCTTATGAACAGATAGCAAAAGGTGCTATAATCCGATCGAAAGCCACTTGGTATGAAAAAGGAGAAAAAAGCAATAAGTTTTTTTTGAAATCTCAAACACATAAGAAAGCTAAGAGTTTTGTCCGAAACAATTTTGACGATAATGGAGTACTAATCACTGATCCTTAAAGAAATATTGCAAGAAATTCAAAATTTTTATTCTAATCTCAAAACGCGATCCTCGGTCCATCTGAAGACACGGGACTTATCGAACTGGAGATTGATTTCGCTTGTTAATGTTGATGTTAAAATAGGTACAAAGGCCATTGCTAAGAGATTAGTCTGAGAATAATGTTTACCAAATATCATACGTTACAATCAATCTGCATATGGAAAGGGTAGAACCATTTTTTGAAGCGGTCAGGACCATAGAGGACGTTATGGAATTTTCAAAGAGATACAGTATTGATGAAAGAATGGTTTGTATAGTTTTTTAAAAGGCGTTTGACACAGTTAGTAAGGGCTTTTTATTTCGAACTTTATCCTTTTTTGGTTTTGGACCATCTTTTATTCAATGGATCCACACTCAGTTTGCAAGAATATCTCGAGTTGTGTCTTAAACAATGGCTTTTCAACTTCACCCTTTGCAGTTGAAAGAAGAGTAAGACAAGAAACCATCTCTCTTCTTACTTATTTATTATAGAATTAGAAGTTTAATGTGTTAATTAGCCTGTTCCAGGCTCAGAGATAGTCGGGCCCGCTGAATTAAGAAAGCGCTAAAACGAAAATAAAACGGGAGGAAACTGGGGAGCCAAGGAGCCGCGGGGCCTATAATCATTTCTTTTAACGACCCGTTCCGGTATACCAGCTCCTGGTATACCCTCTGATTGGTCAGATTTGACAGATTATATCGACAATCTCAAAGTGGATCGTTCCTGTCACTCAGAAAGATGGCATCCACGAAGACGTCCACGCGCGTGAAACAGAGGAATCCGCGATAACTTCTTGTTTGAACGAATGTTTACGAGATTTCCCGCACATAGGAGCCCTCAGGAAGGAATAGAAGACCTGCCTTGTGAACTTGGCGTGTGGAAAAAAATGTTTCTGCAATCCGGCCAATCCGTCTTGCCTGATAACAAAGTGGGAATAACAGCACAGTCGCAAGAAGGAGTTATCTTAGCTGGGCCCAGCGTGACAAAACTCTTTGTAGGAAACCATCGCATCCACGGACAAACGAAAATCGCTTTCAGTTATTCAGATCAAGGACGAACTTTGGAGAAAATTAAAACAACCACAAACGCTTATTCACCCTCAATGAAGAACTTTACGTTTCAAAAGAGGTCAAAGAAAATGCTCTTGCATCAGAGGGTAGTCTGGCGCCAGGCACTGCACTGGGGGGAAAGGAAAAAAATCGGTGTGGACGAAAAAAAAAAGAGGTAATCTGAGAGGTAATCTGGGTAGGGGAGAGGATGGCGGAGCCTGGAGATATGCCTTTGATGAGGTTCTCAATGGGGTTAACCGATAGGCGTAAAACGGCCAAAAATTTAGTCGATAGCCGTAAAAATTGAAAAATTTTAACTAAAAGCCGTAAATAGGGTAAAAAAGAGTTAACCGTAAAAGAAATTGTTCCCTAGATGAGGGTCTCTATGGGGTTAACCGATAGGCGTAAAACGGCCAAAAATTTAGTCGATAGCCGTAAAAATTGAGAAATTTTAACTAAAAGCCGTAAATAGGGTAAAAAGAGTTAACCGTAAAAGAAATTGTTCCCTAGATGAGGGTCTCTATGGGGTTAACCGATAGGCGTAAAACGGCCAAAAATTTAGTCGATAGCCGTAAAAATTGAGAAATTTTAACTGTTAGCCGTAAATAGGGTAAAAAAGAGTTAACCGTAAAAGAAATTGTTCCCTAGATTTGTTATTTTTAAGGAAGGTGATAAAATTCATTTATGGTTGCGTCTTTTTATTCCCCGGCTACTTTTACTCCGTACGCACGTTGAGCCAAGCTCCTTTTAGGTGTTGACCTAGACCTAGGCTCCATTTCCGCCGCTCACTCGAAGAACCAAGTTTTTTCCATAGGGAAAATCTGGCTTCTTGCTGAGGATTAATATTTGTGATTTTAAGGAGGTCGTGCCCTCGAAATACTAGTGAAACAACAGGCGGAGATGTCACTGTTTGTAAAACACGTTGCTGATAAAC
>OZ037779.1:2303566-2308566 GCA_964035525.1 Porites cylindrica | reverse complement strand
CCTGTCATTGAAATGTCAATACGTCAAGTTTTCATCACGGATATCAAGAGATCCCTCAAGTTCTCAGTTCGCGTCATAATGCTCGTTTACGTAGCTTCTTATATTAAATGTACCAGAGGAAATATTGCTATGGGTAGAGTTTATATTCCGCGGAGGAAAATTGTGTAAGTTTAGCACCATATACAGCAGACAATTCAGTTTGAGTATGTTCCTTGTTAATTTTAATCCGTTTTACAAGGTAATTTGTCTGCTCAATATCGTTTAAACGTCAGTAATAATCATTTTCCTTGATTTTCCTTTACCGCTGTTATCTTTGTATTAGCCTGCAAGCAGAGATTTTTAGACCTTTTTAGCGTTTACGAAGTCGTTCGCGTCGCTTAAACCATGGAAGTGAGAAGCAACTGCTGACAGGGTATTCCTGTACTGTTGTGATTCACGCGTTCTCGGAGCACAAAGCGTAGCTGTTCGCAAAGTACATGCTCTCTTTGCATGTATCCATTGATTTTTAGGTTTTATCACTCTTTTTGTAGGAGGGTGATTATTTTTCTGTGCCCTTTGAACGTCGGTTTATAAGTCAATTGCTTTCTAAATGTGACTGCAGTTTATCGTATAAGAAGAGTTCAATATTTGGAATGCTTAGTTTTTCTTTTTGCATCCGATCACAGCATATTTTTTGCTCTTCTTGGAGCCGAGGGATAAGCGAAAAGTCTCGCAAAGAAATTTATATTGCTTGCTCAAAATTCGTCTTTAAAAATCTTTTCCCGAGTAGTAGAAGCTTGACATTGAAAGAACGCAAAGACATTTGACCAATCAGAGCATGGTACTAATCTGGTATCATGGAACGGCGGCATCAGAGGCATGTCTACAGGCTCCGCCGCCTTTTCCCCCCTCCCCAGACCACCGCTGGGCTCGCTTCGCTAGCCGATATTTTTCCTATTTGTTTTGTTTTTTTGCCTTTTTCCCCCCACTGCGGAACCTGGTCCCAGGCTAATCAGGGGGCAAATCATCAACAATAACCGCAAAAAATTAATGCGTGTCATGATCTCTCACCATGAAACAAGCAACAAAAATCACACAGTTTACTCAGTCAAAATGTACACCCCTCCAGGGCATAATCTACCCATAAAAGAAAATATTCATTGGAACAAGCAGCATTTTGGCACGAGATAAAAGTCGTGTGTTGCCTACCGACCCGCCTTTTACACTCCAAATTTCTCACGCTCGCATAAGGGATTAGCGCCGCGCAAAATAATCTCGCTAGAGATTCAGAAATTCAGCTCATTGACATTTCAACAGTTGGACAGCCGAAATCTAATAATCTCAAATGTGCCAAAAGTAGGCGAGATACGGTCGTAAAATAAATGATTATAGGCTCTCTCTCCTTTCCTTTTTCTTTTTCCTCCCGCCAACTTTTCGCGAGCCTTTTACTTTCGCGTCTCCCCTACAATCTGAGAACCTGGAATAGGCTTTGTGTTTTTAAAATATACGTAACAGTAATGACATCCGTGGTATTATACTTGATAATAAAGAGATCAAAGTAAGTCTGTTCACAAATGACCTGACTGGGTTTTTAAAAGATGATCCCTCTCAACAAACTTTGTAATACTTATAGAACATTAAAGAACTTGCTCTGGTCTATAGATTAACCACGAAAAGTCAGAGCTTTTGCTGCCACGTAACCGGGCCTATACCGTACCAGAAACCGCTCTGAACAACATAAAAATTAAACGATCTGTTAAAATCTTGGGAGTAAATTTTACCTGTGACATTCGAGCAAATAAAGCTTAAAGATCAATGAATTAATCAGTTCCATTCAACTTAGGTTGAGAATCTGGAGGTGGAGGGATTTGTCTATCTCAGGGAGAATTCAAGTTGTCAAAACCTTTATTATCCTAATCTTATTCTATCGCAAGAGCTTGATATCATTGGATAAAGAATTTGTGAAAGAAGCAAACAAAATCATCTTTGATTTTATCTGGAAAGGAGAGCATAAAGTTAAACGCTCTGCTCTTATTAGTGACAAAACCTTTAGACCATTCCCGGCTGAAACAGATGTAGCGGGGGGACCTGTTCGAAGCAGTTGAGCTCGGAAGGCAGATAATTGCTAGATTGATGCACGTGTCAATTTGTAGCCACCTGATGAATAGTTCGAGTTTGAAATTGATACTGTTACTAGCTTACCTTTTTTTTACTGTTGAATTCTCTCGGTTATTCGTGATTCCGCTTTTTGATGTGCTAACAAATGCCGATCTAAAATGGAACTTAATGCGCTAAGTAGTAGCATGAGGTTCGCAACCTTAAAATGTGACTTCTCGGAAAGGAACACTTAAAAGGAAGTCGTCCAATCATAACGGTTTTGGAAAAAGAGGATTTTGATTCACGACTTTCTGCGAAGTATCCCGCTTCTGTCGCTGCATTGCAAAGTTGAAACCTGGGAAGCGGTTTTTTTGCGTAGAAAAGTGGTCTGTGATGAATGGCAAAATAAAGGTAATCCGAGATGCATGTTTTTAAATTTTTAGCAACAAGGCTCACGTAATATTGTTCAGTTTGATTGCAGCAAAATGGTTAATAACTGGTTGGTTTTCTGAAACAATTCATTGTCTTGGAGCTCTCTTCAGAAGTGTTTCGAACCTCGCTATTGCCATGTTCGAAATTCAAGGATAATCTATAAGTCAAATGCATTGAGCGTTATCTTCTTTTCTCAAATTTCTCTTAATGCGGATGATTGAAGAATGTAGGTTATTCAGTGACACAATTTTTTTGTAACGAAAGCAATAGCCCTTAGCCTGCACGAGATTTACGAAATATATAGAGCTGTGGCAACAAGTGCTGACATTTTTGTAACGTAGTTTGTGGTAGTTTAAGTAGTTCATCAGGAATTTCGTTGATTGTTCGATTGTGCTCGAGGTTTCACACGTGCTATGATGAGTCTTATTATGATATGATTGGTGGTTCAAGGTACGCCCTCCCCTACTTTGGTGTTTGACACGATTTTGAGTTTAATTGTGTTTTTAATGCGTTACTGTTACTGTACGATGATGCAAATGTGAGGTTTACATGAAGCCCCTTCTAAACGCAATTTGAAAATTATGGCATTTTTCAGAGTGGCTTAAAAACTGCCTCTGAAGATGGGTAAAAACTTCATTGAACAAGGAAACAGACATTACCAAGATCCGAAGATTACGAATAATAATATAACATTATGGTTCATACAACGAATTTCGTTATATTTGCCACAATTCAAAATAACGTTATTTAGTGTTCGGGATACAATTACGATTAGAGTCTTTCTCGTTATGGCGTTCACTGAGTATTACCCCGTTAGGTACTCCGTCATTCATCAAGTGAACTCTTGGATCAGAAGATGCCTTTGTACATCAAATGGCTCTGGTCTTTGGCCAAAGACCGTCTGGAAACAGCTAACAATCTTTCTCTTGATATAAGCTAATCCACAATGAATCATTTTGATGCAATGTAGGACACACGATGACACCTTTTTGTATACAAACGATAAGTGCGCGATCCCTTTACCTAAAAATAAAAGTTTAAGACATCATGTGATATTTAAACCAACAGGATTAAAAATTTAAGATTAGCTAAGATTAATTGCAATCTTCCTAAAGAGTGGCATTTAATTCTTTCGTGCTGGTGGCATAAAATCCCTGCTTTTATGTATAATTTTTTGTAGCTCGATTTTTGAAAACGTTTCCAGGAAATAGACCTCCTCGGTCAATGGACCTTTTTCGGCCAAAATCTCTGTGCAAAGAAGCCAATATAAAAACGTATAGTGCGGCCATCGCTTTTTTTCTCTTCTCCTCTCTTTCTTCTCGAACTTACTATTTATCCTGCCTTTGTTAGGATGCCGCTTTGCGAATCATTGAAGAGAATCTATGGTTTTAATTTTTCACGAGCCAGAAGGGGCTCTGCTCATTGAGTCAGTCAAGAAACTAGCAGTTGAATAATCATGAGGCTTACCCAAAGCAACCAGCAGCACAGAGCTGTTGAGGACGACGAACAGGATGTTCACGATCAAGGAGTCATTATCTTTGGTGACATCAGAGGTGCTGTACATTGCCCCGAGGCAAACGTCAAAGAAGATAACCCACAGAACAAAGGTTTGCAGTAGATCTTCAAATTTGCCTTTGATCGGGCGGAAGAATGTGTAGGCCACACCAAAGACACTCACGACCAGCAGAGTCAGACCAATCTGGGATACTCCCCCTGAACCAAAAAGGAAAATTAGCGAGATAAGTATCAACTTTCGGTACATCTCTGTTATTTCCCAGAACCAAAATTTATCCTTGTAGTTCTCAAAAAAGACTTTCAGTCCAAAAGAAAGTTCCTCATACCGCTCTGATTGTCGGTATTTATAAATAAGCAGCAGTACCATCAGAGGAAATCCCACAGGGTATACGGAAAACACGGCAGCAAATGACCAATACGTCTTGTGCTGGGGAGTAAAGCATTGGATGGAGTAATCAGCCTTCATGAGAGAGATACACTGGCTTCCTTCGTCTGAAAAGCAATGTTTGACGCATGCGCCCTGAAGAGGAAGAATTTGGATAATTGTTTTACTTGTCATGGGATATGATGCCAGCAGAAACAGGAAAATGTTCCGATAGCAGGACCTCTTCAACCTAGAAAGAGCACGTAGCTTTTCGCTCTCTGGACGATCCTTATTGCTTTTGATGTACAGCAATTGAAGGAACATGTAAACAAAGGCAAAAGAAACGACAAGAAAGGTAACAGAAAGAACCAAGATGAATTTTAAGAACGGGTTAAGTCGAAGTTGAGAATAGACGCAACTCCATGGTGCAAATTGAAAAATATTGCCATCAAACAATTTCAGAAACTTGTCCATTGCGATCAGAGTAACTGGCCAATGAACTCTGGTCAGTGCCGAGAAAACACCGGAAATAACCTGGTAAAACCCGATGACAATTTTGAAGCAGGACATGATGATATCTGCAACAGTACGATTATTTTCTGTCTTTTTGGAG
>OZ037779.1:2200000-2303366 GCA_964035525.1 Porites cylindrica | reverse complement strand
GACAAGTCACGGCAGACAGTCGTTCTGTACAGTCCTTTCTGTATCATTAAAAACACTGGACACGGGAATTTTGTTGTTTCGCAGTTTTCACACTAGAGAGAGAGAGTCGCCCAATCCCCCACAGACACCGCTTTTCCGTTTTTTTTTCTGAAGGGAGGGGGCGGCTGTACACAGGCTATCTAGAACGGATAATCCATCTTCAAAGTGTCCGTCAAAATTGGCGGATAAAGTAGGGCAGATTGTTCATTCAAAATTAAAACCGTTCCATTTTCAAATTAAGACGTATTACCTATCTGGCGCGAATTATCAAACGGATAACCCGTTTCACACGAATGATCTGTTTCTGGTGTGAAAACGGCCATTTCTGTTATAAATGAATTCGCGCCCCAACCTTGAGTTGAGCATTCGCGTGTCTGCTTTTGCTTTTTCACAAAGATTATTTTTATATTGACTGTTCTATGCGTAAAGTAATATTAGAAGTGGAATACTGTATGAAGCATGATCTATTAAATCTTACAGTCAAACCAGGTGAAGCGTTCCCGTCGCTAACGAACTAATAAATTCATTAAAGGAAAAATGATTTCGTTTGTTGATTCAATAATCCATTCATAAAATGAACGATCCAATATTCATATTTAGCCTCGATTCCATAATCGAATGTTGATTCGATTACTGTTTTTTGAAAAACTACACTTTTTTTTCTTCGAGTCGAGTGCGGGCGAGTTCTGAAGTTCAAACCCAAACAAACTGTTTGCAACGGACCTGACCTCTTAGAAAACACCATAGTCAAACTGAGGTCAATGTATGTGCGGTGATTGGTGGATTTCAATCCTCGGCCTTTGTCAGTTTTTTTGCATTGCGGTCTGTCTATTCTAGCTGTTCTTTTGATTAAAGGCAATTAAAAACGCAATCGTAAACGGCAAGAAAAGGGAAGCAAATACGATTGAACTCAACAGACAAGAATAAAGAACAGGTAGATTTTGTTCATAAACCAAATCAAAATTTAAATATTGAATCGAGGTCCAATTTGACTGTTGGATTATTCATTTTATGAATGGATTATTGAATCAACAAACGAAATCATTTTGCCATTAAAGAATTCATTAGTTTGCTAGCGACGGGAACGCTTGACCTGGTTTGACTGTAAGATTTTTCAAAAGAATAGCTTATTTCATCCCGAGGTAATCCTAAGACTTTTATTTTGGTTTAAAGTTAGAAAAAATACAGGTTTATTAATATTTAACTCCTTGAAACAAAAGGAATTAATTTTTAACTTTTTTGTTAACCGTAACTGAAAAAAAAATTAGCCGATAGCCGTAAAAGAGCCGAAATTTTTAGCCGATAACCGTAAAAGCCACCACCCCATTGAGACCCTCTTTGATGCCCCGCCGCCCTCCAGCAATTAACCTGTCATTGAAATGTCAATACGTCAAGTTTTCATCACGGATATCAAGAGATCCCTCAAGTTCTCAGTTCGCGTCATAATGCTCGTTTACGTAGCTTCTTATATTAAATGTACCAGAGGAAATATTGCTATGGGTAGAGTTTATATTCCGCGGAGGAAAATTGTGTAAGTTTAGCACCATATACAGCAGACAATTCAGTTTGAGTATGTTCCTTGTTAATTTTAATCCGTTTTACAAGGTAATTTGTCTGCTCAATATCGTTTAAACGTCAGTAATAATCATTTTCCTTGATTTTCCTTTACCGCTGTTATCTTTGTATTAGCCTGCAAGCAGAGATTTTTAGACCTTTTTAGCGTTTACGAAGTCGTTCGCGTCGCTTAAACCATGGAAGTGAGAAGCAACTGCTGACAGGGTATTCCTGTACTGTTGTGATTCACGCGTTCTCGGAGCACAAAGCGTAGCTGTTCGCAAAGTACATGCTCTCTTTGCATGTATCCATTGATTTTTAGGTTTTATCACTCTTTTTGTAGGAGGGTGATTATTTTTCTGTGCCCTTTGAACGTCGGTTTATAAGTCAATTGCTTTCTAAATGTGACTGCAGTTTATCGTATAAGAAGAGTTCAATATTTGGAATGCTTAGTTTTTCTTTTTGCATCCGATCACAGCATATTTTTTGCTCTTCTTGGAGCCGAGGGATAAGCGAAAAGTCTCGCAAAGAAATTTATATTGCTTGCTCAAAATTCGTCTTTAAAAATCTTTTCCCGAGTAGTAGAAGCTTGACATTGAAAGAACGCAAAGACATTTGACCAATCAGAGCATGGTACTAATCTGGTATCATGGAACGGCGGCATCAGAGGCATGTCTACAGGCTCCGCCGCCTTTTCCCCCCTCCCCAGACCACCGCTGGGCTCGCTTCGCTAGCCGATATTTTTCCTATTTGTTTTGTTTTTTTGCCTTTTTCCCCCCACTGCGGAACCTGGTCCCAGGCTAATCAGGGGGCAAATCATCAACAATAACCGCAAAAAATTAATGCGTGTCATGATCTCTCACCATGAAACAAGCAACAAAAATCACACAGTTTACTCAGTCAAAATGTACACCCCTCCAGGGCATAATCTACCCATAAAAGAAAATATTCATTGGAACAAGCAGCATTTTGGCACGAGATAAAAGTCGTGTGTTGCCTACCGACCCGCCTTTTACACTCCAAATTTCTCACGCTCGCATAAGGGATTAGCGCCGCGCAAAATAATCTCGCTAGAGATTCAGAAATTCAGCTCATTGACATTTCAACAGTTGGACAGCCGAAATCTAATAATCTCAAATGTGCCAAAAGTAGGCGAGATACGGTCGTAAAATAAATGATTATAGGCTCTCTCTCCTTTCCTTTTTCTTTTTCCTCCCGCCAACTTTTCGCGAGCCTTTTACTTTCGCGTCTCCCCTACAATCTGAGAACCTGGAATAGGCTTTGTGTTTTTAAAATATACGTAACAGTAATGACATCCGTGGTATTATACTTGATAATAAAGAGATCAAAGTAAGTCTGTTCACAAATGACCTGACTGGGTTTTTAAAAGATGATCCCTCTCAACAAACTTTGTAATACTTATAGAACATTAAAGAACTTGCTCTGGTCTATAGATTAACCACGAAAAGTCAGAGCTTTTGCTGCCACGTAACCGGGCCTATACCGTACCAGAAACCGCTCTGAACAACATAAAAATTAAACGATCTGTTAAAATCTTGGGAGTAAATTTTACCTGTGACATTCGAGCAAATAAAGCTTAAAGATCAATGAATTAATCAGTTCCATTCAACTTAGGTTGAGAATCTGGAGGTGGAGGGATTTGTCTATCTCAGGGAGAATTCAAGTTGTCAAAACCTTTATTATCCTAATCTTATTCTATCGCAAGAGCTTGATATCATTGGATAAAGAATTTGTGAAAGAAGCAAACAAAATCATCTTTGATTTTATCTGGAAAGGAGAGCATAAAGTTAAACGCTCTGCTCTTATTAGTGACAAAACCTTTAGACCATTCCCGGCTGAAACAGATGTAGCGGGGGGACCTGTTCGAAGCAGTTGAGCTCGGAAGGCAGATAATTGCTAGATTGATGCACGTGTCAATTTGTAGCCACCTGATGAATAGTTCGAGTTTGAAATTGATACTGTTACTAGCTTACCTTTTTTTTACTGTTGAATTCTCTCGGTTATTCGTGATTCCGCTTTTTGATGTGCTAACAAATGCCGATCTAAAATGGAACTTAATGCGCTAAGTAGTAGCATGAGGTTCGCAACCTTAAAATGTGACTTCTCGGAAAGGAACACTTAAAAGGAAGTCGTCCAATCATAACGGTTTTGGAAAAAGAGGATTTTGATTCACGACTTTCTGCGAAGTATCCCGCTTCTGTCGCTGCATTGCAAAGTTGAAACCTGGGAAGCGGTTTTTTTGCGTAGAAAAGTGGTCTGTGATGAATGGCAAAATAAAGGTAATCCGAGATGCATGTTTTTAAATTTTTAGCAACAAGGCTCACGTAATATTGTTCAGTTTGATTGCAGCAAAATGGTTAATAACTGGTTGGTTTTCTGAAACAATTCATTGTCTTGGAGCTCTCTTCAGAAGTGTTTCGAACCTCGCTATTGCCATGTTCGAAATTCAAGGATAATCTATAAGTCAAATGCATTGAGCGTTATCTTCTTTTCTCAAATTTCTCTTAATGCGGATGATTGAAGAATGTAGGTTATTCAGTGACACAATTTTTTTGTAACGAAAGCAATAGCCCTTAGCCTGCACGAGATTTACGAAATATATAGAGCTGTGGCAACAAGTGCTGACATTTTTGTAACGTAGTTTGTGGTAGTTTAAGTAGTTCATCAGGAATTTCGTTGATTGTTCGATTGTGCTCGAGGTTTCACACGTGCTATGATGAGTCTTATTATGATATGATTGGTGGTTCAAGGTACGCCCTCCCCTACTTTGGTGTTTGACACGATTTTGAGTTTAATTGTGTTTTTAATGCGTTACTGTTACTGTACGATGATGCAAATGTGAGGTTTACATGAAGCCCCTTCTAAACGCAATTTGAAAATTATGGCATTTTTCAGAGTGGCTTAAAAACTGCCTCTGAAGATGGGTAAAAACTTCATTGAACAAGGAAACAGACATTACCAAGATCCGAAGATTACGAATAATAATATAACATTATGGTTCATACAACGAATTTCGTTATATTTGCCACAATTCAAAATAACGTTATTTAGTGTTCGGGATACAATTACGATTAGAGTCTTTCTCGTTATGGCGTTCACTGAGTATTACCCCGTTAGGTACTCCGTCATTCATCAAGTGAACTCTTGGATCAGAAGATGCCTTTGTACATCAAATGGCTCTGGTCTTTGGCCAAAGACCGTCTGGAAACAGCTAACAATCTTTCTCTTGATATAAGCTAATCCACAATGAATCATTTTGATGCAATGTAGGACACACGATGACACCTTTTTGTATACAAACGATAAGTGCGCGATCCCTTTACCTAAAAATAAAAGTTTAAGACATCATGTGATATTTAAACCAACAGGATTAAAAATTTAAGATTAGCTAAGATTAATTGCAATCTTCCTAAAGAGTGGCATTTAATTCTTTCGTGCTGGTGGCATAAAATCCCTGCTTTTATGTATAATTTTTTGTAGCTCGATTTTTGAAAACGTTTCCAGGAAATAGACCTCCTCGGTCAATGGACCTTTTTCGGCCAAAATCTCTGTGCAAAGAAGCCAATATAAAAACGTATAGTGCGGCCATCGCTTTTTTTCTCTTCTCCTCTCTTTCTTCTCGAACTTACTATTTATCCTGCCTTTGTTAGGATGCCGCTTTGCGAATCATTGAAGAGAATCTATGGTTTTAATTTTTCACGAGCCAGAAGGGGCTCTGCTCATTGAGTCAGTCAAGAAACTAGCAGTTGAATAATCATGAGGCTTACCCAAAGCAACCAGCAGCACAGAGCTGTTGAGGACGACGAACAGGATGTTCACGATCAAGGAGTCATTATCTTTGGTGACATCAGAGGTGCTGTACATTGCCCCGAGGCAAACGTCAAAGAAGATAACCCACAGAACAAAGGTTTGCAGTAGATCTTCAAATTTGCCTTTGATCGGGCGGAAGAATGTGTAGGCCACACCAAAGACACTCACGACCAGCAGAGTCAGACCAATCTGGGATACTCCCCCTGAACCAAAAAGGAAAATTAGCGAGATAAGTATCAACTTTCGGTACATCTCTGTTATTTCCCAGAACCAAAATTTATCCTTGTAGTTCTCAAAAAAGACTTTCAGTCCAAAAGAAAGTTCCTCATACCGCTCTGATTGTCGGTATTTATAAATAAGCAGCAGTACCATCAGAGGAAATCCCACAGGGTATACGGAAAACACGGCAGCAAATGACCAATACGTCTTGTGCTGGGGAGTAAAGCATTGGATGGAGTAATCAGCCTTCATGAGAGAGATACACTGGCTTCCTTCGTCTGAAAAGCAATGTTTGACGCATGCGCCCTGAAGAGGAAGAATTTGGATAATTGTTTTACTTGTCATGGGATATGATGCCAGCAGAAACAGGAAAATGTTCCGATAGCAGGACCTCTTCAACCTAGAAAGAGCACGTAGCTTTTCGCTCTCTGGACGATCCTTATTGCTTTTGATGTACAGCAATTGAAGGAACATGTAAACAAAGGCAAAAGAAACGACAAGAAAGGTAACAGAAAGAACCAAGATGAATTTTAAGAACGGGTTAAGTCGAAGTTGAGAATAGACGCAACTCCATGGTGCAAATTGAAAAATATTGCCATCAAACAATTTCAGAAACTTGTCCATTGCGATCAGAGTAACTGGCCAATGAACTCTGGTCAGTGCCGAGAAAACACCGGAAATAACCTGGTAAAACCCGATGACAATTTTGAAGCAGGACATGATGATATCTGCAACAGTACGATTATTTTCTGTCTTTTTGGAGTCTCCCCACAGAACCATTGTAAAGATCAGAATAAAGACTCCAATAACCACCAATGATGAAATTATGGAAACCAAGAATCCAGGACATTTCAAACAGAAATTAAATCGTAAGTAGTAGCCATGTGAACAGGTAGCACACAAGTTTCCTTGGTATCCTTCTTCACACTCTGAATTTATTCCTCCCTTGCAGGACCCAGCAAAAGGACATTTTACTGGTTTGGGCAGTAAAACACTAAATTTGGTGTATGAATCGTTGTAACCAGAACCAAAACTATGGATGTTGTCAACAAACTCTTTGTAGAACTCTTTGCTACTTTGATTGGCCCATTTCCAGAAATAATTAGGTGCAAGTATTGCTGTATCGTCATCACATTTGATGCCATGAGCTGGACATTCTGAGCATGGGCCAAAACGATCCAAACGATAAAATCCACGGAGGCATTTACATGCGCGATAACCAGCATGTTCGTTCGAGAGCGTCCCTGTTCAAAGAAAAACAATTGACAAGGGATAATTTCGGAAAAACTAAAACTTTAAATAAAAATGTTTTTGCGAAAATCTAATGCTGCTGTCGCTATCTCGATCTGATTCAGGAATGAAACTTAAAATTTCAATCAGGGGATTCCACCGAGAAAGGGTCTCATGAAGCCTATGACGTCCACAATAACGCTCAAAAATTTAATTTCAAGTATCACGCAACCCAAAACTTATCAAATCAAAGAGAGAAATTATTTCCCGGGATGTGATGTTGTGTGATTTACAGTTTTTTTTAATGGTATCTTTTATTGAAACACCCAGGAATATGTCATTATAACATTGCCTAAAATACACCCTGTTTATCTCCCAGTTCTCCACAACCATTGTCTTTCAATTTATCTTGGATATTGTAGTCTTCCCAAGAGATATTGCAGCGTTTATGCAAAATTTTGAGGGGTAGACAGTGTGTGTTATGGGCAATGTGAAAGTGGTTAATTGCATTTCCCGAGTTTGATTAATTTGTCCTTGACTTGTGTACAGCAACAAAATAAGCAATTTCCTTTAGTCTACAAGTAGAAATTACTTTCTCGTCAGCAATTTGATTTATTGAACGCTCAAAAGGTGGAGACTATAGTGGTAATTAACATGGAGTTAATTAAGGTGAGTTTAGTAAGAAAAGGGAGGTTATTACGATGACGATGGTACATTAAGGAATAAAAAAAAGCTGAGTTATTGCCCGGACAGCTGTTCATAATAAACTAAAAGTGAAAGAGATGGTAAGAAATAAGGTGTTTTTGCTTATAGTGAGGTGATGACGATGACGCTGGCGCTAAGTGAGAAAATAATATTGAGTATGATGGTTCCTACCGTACGGACATGCCCAGCAGTCAGTTGCACGGATACCGGGACGTCGTTCTTTGGAGACGAAAGTCCCTAAGCTGCATTGCTTGCAATTGATCTGCCCCATTTGGTCTTGGTAAAAACCTCCTGTTAGGTAATGGTAAAAAATAAAAGCACTAAAAATTGTAGTCAACGGTTGTCTTTAAAGATAAAGGAAAATTAACGCCATAATACTTATTTGTGCGTTCAGGCGCGTTGACTAGAAGTAATCCGAAATGAGTCGCGTCGTGAAGTTCTTTTTATATAGTATAGATGGTCTTCATAGAGAGGCTATCATGAAGTTAAATGGCTGTTGCCGTTGCCGTTGTAGAGGTTAAACTAGGGTGTGCATGTATGTATGGAATGTAAGCACGGACGAAAGAAACGTGCCTCTGTGAAAGGTAGCCATCGTGGAGAAGTTCAATCCAATTTGAAAAGTCAGGCTGTGATTGTATAAATACTAAGTACAATATAACGTGCTACCTTCATGAACAGATCAATGCTATTTTAAAATAGATCTAACGATGTTATATAAAAATTAGTAAAATATATCACCTGCAGGACACGCTTGACAAGAACCAAACATGTTTACTTGTTTGGAGGTATTGCCGGCATGGTAACCAACCGGACAAAGACTGCAGTTAAAACATCTCCATGCAATAACAATACCTGGTGTACATTTGGGGCACACAAAACCTGAACGTGCAAAACTGTCAAGGTTGAACGTTTGCTCATCAAGGCGGAGCAGGTGAAAAACAGCCGAAGGAGCGCATTCACTGAAACACAAGAAATAAGAAACAGTATTAATTTCGGCGAATTCATGACCAGGTTAGTACAGATTGACTGATAACAGGAATAGGATGTTTTGTAAAAGATGACCAGAAAGTTTAAAGCAGTGAGTAGCGAGTTACCAAATCTTGAATGAAGGAGGGAGACTGATTGCGTAGAGCCTTGAAGATTAGAAATAGAATCTTGAATGTAATGCGCTCAGAAGTAGTCATACTTGTGGGAGCATGTAATTGAGAGGGCGACTGATTTTGCATAGATTTTTCACGTCATACTTTGGCAAATTATTGAAAAGAGGGTTACAAAAGTCACTCTTGGAAGACGCGAAAACCTGGACGAGAATCTGGGTGGTCTTTTCAATACTTTTTTTGTTAACTTACATGACTGATGTATAATTTCCGGCAGGAAGCTGATAAAGGTTTCCACAAGTTACAGACCTACGAGAAATGACACTGTAAAAATTGCTACTGAGTTACATCAATTGTCATTGGAATTGTATGGCGTTTTCTTTCTCTTTGCAAGAGTTATCCATTCTGAGGCTCGTGTGATATATATTTTTTATAAATGTTTATTTTCTGTATCATGGCTACAATAATTTTTTATTCACACTGTGTTGATCTTAGGGACCTCGGAGCAAATTAGAAGTGTGGAGTTAGCGATTACAGGTGGCTAGGTACGAGTGAGCGTCAGGAAAAGTCGGAAGGCATGCGTTCTTACCACAAAAAAACACTTCGAAATTCAAGTCTCCTAAACAAGCCGCCATGAAATAAAAACACCTTAGGCCCGTTTCAAACGTCGTGCTACTGCCGTGCCGAACTAAATTGATCGAATTAAATTCGAAGTTAGCACGGCAGTAGCGCGACGTTGGAAACCAAGTCGTGCTACTGCTGTGTAGAACGGCAAGCTGCCTTGCCGAACTCAATTCATAAATTATAAATACATTAGAATACATTTAAAAGTTTGCTAAATCGCTTCTTTATTTTTGTGTTTTGTTTTTAGCAACTGCCGTTCTATTCGACCTAATTAAATTCGATGTCTGAAACCAAGTCGTGCAAGTGTCGTGCTGCAGTCGAGCTGCAGTCGAGCCAGCTTGGCACAGCAGTAGCACAACGTTTGAAACAGGCCATAGAAATAATCACAACCCACCTCCTGTCATACCAATTTAAAAAAACAAAACAAAGCAAAAAACAAAACGAAACAGGTTAAAACAACACCACAAAAACTTTTAGTATTTTAAAATACTTATTAGCTTAATGAATAAGTAATAACTGGATTCTATATAGGAACTTACACTTTAGTCTTGGAGGTCATATCCGTAAATATCCCATCTGGTATATAAGTTAAGGGATTATCAAAGAGTGTCCTGTAAGATAACAATTAAGGGATATTTTGAAGACTAAATACCAAGTTAACAGCTTTTGTCTCAAGATTTGGACACCCCTTCAGTTAGTTATCGTCTGGATTCAATAAAAGAGAATGAAGGTGAAGGTAATACAGCAAACCTCCATGTAGCCTACAGCAACTTCATCAAGCATTTCCCACAGAACTAGAATACCACGGTTTTTATTTTCTTTTTTGCTTAAAATCTATAGATATTGTGGACGTATTTACTTCCAGCTAGTGTGTTATTGTATTTGTCTTATAATTAAGGCCAACGTAACGATTTGGAATATTTTGGACAATTTTCATTTTAATTACCTAGATTGATTCTTAACGTGCTTTGTATCCTAGCCTTAAGAGACAAACGAAATTGAGAATAGTCCAGTTTCGAGTTCCCTATGACCGCTGAATTAAAGAACTGAAGACGCATTGTTTACAGGCTTAGCCTCCTTCTGAAGTAATATATTCACAAATTCCAACGAGAGAAAGACCTGTTTATTACTCTATCTATTGTTTTTATTCAAATTTCAAACACTTACTTGCCGGAAATTCTAAATATTTTACTTTATGTCCAGGTTAACCCTGTATGAATGTGTCTTTAATGTTTGTAATCAGCGGTAGTTTTTAATTGGAATATTAACCTAGGTTAAAAAGTTTTAACATGAAATCAAATTTAACCTGTAAGTTATACAACAAACAGACCTCTTACGAATCTGAATATAAATAGATCCTTGCACTCACGTTACCAACAGCTATGTAAATTTTTGGAAAAAAGAAAGAAAGTTTATCAAAAGAAAAAGGTTCAACTCCTACAGGATTGCTTTGGGAAACCAATATGGTGCAGGTGACGTAATGTCAAACGCTCTATAAGAATACTGTTTATAAATAGTTTTGTTAAACAGCGGGCAGGAAACTGAAATGTTTAAAGTATAAATACCTACAGTGAACTGAGTTTATTGAGACCACGGAATGCGTTGAGATCAATGCTTTTGATGGAATTACCGTGTAGAAACCTGAAAAATATGATCCTAAAATATATTTTGGCTTTTTTATTCAGACCGTTGAGTTTATGGGTGGTTCGTTAACATGAGACTGGCTCTGATATGCCGCCAAAATTCCTGCGGCCTATTCCACCTTTACCACCTGGGATACTGTTTGGATATGAGAATTGCAGTCTTCGGCAACAAGGTCAACAAAGGCCATCCCAGTTGTTATCACTGGCCAGTGTTTCTATCTAGGATTTATCGTTTGGGAGAGACGTCCCGAGTGGCCGAAGGCCACGAGGTGAAAAGCGAGCTCCGGGGGCATGCTCCCCGGAAAGTTTTTGAAATGTACATGCCCTGAGATACAATCTGGTGCATTTTAAAACACAATTTTGAGAAATGTTACAGAGCGTGCACTGACCTCGTCGCGTCTGGATGATTTTTCCGATATAGTTACTTATATACTGGAATGATAACAATATTTTTGGGGTGAAAGCTGGGCATTTGGGGGGGGGGGGGGGGTGGGGGGGAAGCTTCTACTCCTCAAATACCCTAGATAGAACCCTTCTGGCATGCCTGGAAAGTTGACTTGAGTTGATCAGATCAGGGTGCCTCCATGAATCAAGGACAATAGAAAAGCCGGCCTTAACTCGCGCGATCTTTTCAGTTTTCGAACATCTTAGTAGAAAATGTCTAATGCTGTGTTAAGAGAAATATGTAATAGCGCGTTAATACAGTGATAAACCGTAACCAGCAAGAAAATAGCCCGCCATTTAAACAAAGGTTTTCTTTTTTATCAAATTTGCTGATTAACTGGTAGCGAGAATAAATCCCCTCTCCTACTGGCTTGATTTATTTAATATCTGTGAGCGAATAGCGAGTTCTTCATCCAGTGAGAAAGGTGGATGTGGAAAAAGTTTACCTCCAGAATTTTTCAACACTTTATAGTCTTATTACTTACAAAGAAGTTAGACTCCTGAGATCGGCAAAAGCATCGCGGGGAATAAACTTCAGATAATTATTTATCATGGACCTGCGAAGGTGCATTAAAATATGTTAAAAGCTATTTTGGGTCTTACAGCTGCTGCTTTCAATATAAACAAATTCACAACAATAATGAGAAAAACTTACAGAGTCGATAGCCTTGAAAGGTTAGAAAACGTTTGGCGACTTATACGGGAAACATTGTTGAAGCTTAAAATCAGCTCCCTGAAAGAACGGAGCAAGTTAGGTATAGCTTTTCCAAAAAAATATAAAAATCGTTGCCTTTCAAAGCCACTTCTGGAGCACTCTGATTCAGGCTTTCATCTAAAATTTGAAAATATGTAGTAATAGTAAACATGTTGCGTTCTCGTGCACCAGAGGGTTAATGTTAAAATACACTTTATTCAATCAAGTAATTTGAAAGTGGTTTTTTGCAAAAGTTTTAAGTTAACAGATTCAAGTAGACCGTCGGTCAGCCGGTCAGTCCGTTACGTATCATTCTCAACCACGCAGACGAGAGTGCTTTGTAACTACGAATAAATATAAAATAAAACTTTTTACAGTCAAACTAAGTGGAGCGTAACCCAAAAGAGCCAGTATCGAAGTGAAATCTGTTATATTGCATGCATTTAAGACCTCTTCGGTCGATTAAAAAATCTCCCAAAGTTTCTATGAAAACAGTTATATTGAGCTCAAGAAGAATGATCATTACACATGCGTGAATGATGAAAACATTCTTTGAAATAGTCAGTCCATACTAGAATGTATGGGTTGGAGGTGGAGGACACTTGACCTGGTTTGACTGTACACGCAACAACTTTGACGTTCCTGGACTTTTCATTATTTTTATTCATTCCTTTTCATTTTGCACTTAAAAGACATACTTTGAATTTTTTTACTTACGAAAAGATAAACTCCTGGCTTCCAAGAAATAGGTTGTCTGGTACGGTAAGGTTGTTGAAAGAAAGATCGCTACAACACAGTATCAAATTAGTTACCATTTAATATCGGGATACAAATAAAGGAACGATATATTGGTGTTGTTCTTGGAAATGTCTTTTGATCAACTATTTTGAGACAAAAACCTACTTCGATGATCAAACTGCGTATCTCTGCACCAGTGAGAAAACGTTCCAGATGGCTACATAACAAGAGTTTTTAAATTGTCGTAACTGCATTTGTGAGTAAAATTGTAAATTGCTTGAAGGGGCATAGGATAGGTACCTAAAAAAATGCCGAGGGTAAAAAAAATAAAATTATATCAAATAAAAAGAAGAAAATAAATTAAAACAAAATTATCCTCAGTCTTCAATTAACTCTGCTTTCTTCTTTGAAGTAGTGTATTTTTTCTAAAACAACGACCTTTTTCCTTTTCACACCGAAATGTCAATTTCCAAAGAAACGACGCGTGACTCATCGGTAGACCGACACATTTAGCGAATAGATGAGAAAACGGCATTGATAGCAGCAAGGCTATGTGCCTTTATACTCAAGGCATGTAATTTAGGAACTTATGGGAATTTAATGTATAACTTGATATATATTTCCAGTTTCTAGTTTTTTTATCTAATTTATTGTGTTATCTTTTCATAATTGTCAGGCCCAGTCCATTTTGAACAGGATGTAATTAGTTTAAATTGAAAAAAAATTTGTTTTAAATTAATATCTATATCTTTGTAAAATAATTTCGTAACTCTCTTATTTCTAAGCGCGACGATTTTATTAATAAACCAGACTTTAATTTTTAAGCTGGATGTATAAAACATGAAAAAGTTGTTTTTGGGGGTGGTAGGAGGCAGGGGGATTTCGAAAATTGTGCTTACGACTTGAAAAATCCTGGCTTCGCCCCTGGCTTGCGAGTTCATGGTTCCTTTCCAAGTCGTCTTTATATATTAGTATTGTAAGCTGCTCATGTAGTACTTACACACTTTCTGTCACCCTTACTTTCCGAAACAAATTGATCGGCAGTTGTTCAATTTGATTATAAGCCAGTGTCCTGGAAGAGAAAGTTACAAATGAACTATAAGTAAAATGTTGGGCATAGAAAAGTATTTCATATACATTTGTCACATAGAAAAGTATCTTTGCAATCGGGTATTGTTATGTCTACACGACTGAACGAGGCAACCACATGGTAAACAACATTGTTTAATGTCCCGGATGTGACTACTGACGAGTGATTACATAACAGGTGTAAAAACGCAAAACATACAGTTTCTGATTGACAGAATTTTAAATTTTGTTTAACACCTGCACATTTCCAGAAGGCCTTAAGCCGGCTCATTTTATAAAGTAATTACTAAAAGTAGTGCAGTAGTAAATTTCTGAAAATCCTCGCTCAACAATTCTTCTTAAAAAAAAAAAAAAACCGCGTCGTCTGTAATCATGTCTTCTTCCTGTCGTAGTTACTATCTGTAATTCAGCTAGTTAAATAAGTGTGTGCTTCAAGTAATATTAATTTTTTGTACTTTATTTATTCCTCTAATTATTTATTAATGTGCTTTACAGACATTTTGACGTATAACTTAAGTTCTAGGCTTTTAATAAATTGTTGCCACAATTCAACCCTCTGCGATTGCTCTTTGTGTTATTAGCAGTTGGTGTTAAAACGTAACGTTTCTTTTAAGCTACATGCAAACAGACGCAACAACTCCAACAAATGTTAAGCCAACAATGTTGGGAGTTGTTGTGTTCGCGTTGGCATTGGACCTGCAGCGCAAAAACATGCAATAACATGCAGCAGGGTGTGCAAACAGACGCAACATGTAATATCCCACAACGTGAGAGTTATTGGCCGACAATTTTGCCTTCGTTTGCACGAGGCCTAATCTATGGTGAGTTAGCGAACTGCAAACTTACCTTTGTTTACAAGCTACAATGCTGGACAAAAGTCCTTGGGACGAAAATTCTTGTTACTGTCAGTGTATTTTATAAGGTTGTTACTTAGAAGTAAATTTACTAGTAGCACCTAAAAAATTGGAGTTTTTTCATATCCTAAACTGTGATCATGGTGTGACATAAATGAGTCGAGATATTTTTTTTACCGAAAGAGAAATAGCAAGAAAGTTCTACAATCCACACTCTGCGCCAGGGCGGATAAAGGTTGGGCGGTGAAACGAGCGCGTCCGAGCAAACAGGTGTGATGCAGTGGACTGGGATTCTGCTTAGAAGTGTCGCTTGTTTTCGACGCTAGTCAGGGCTTGCGATGTGGTTTGTCCATTAGATACTGCCGCTGTCACTGAATTATGGCGGCTTGATTTGTTTTCTTGCACTCCTTCCTCGTTCCTTCGTGCTGGTACGCTGTCTCCAAGAGGCAAATGTTGCTATTTTTTGCGGGAGGTTTAATTGGAGTAGACAAACATCCCTTTCAAAGGGTTTCTCTTATTACTTCCATGACTCTGCCAATGAATTATATTTTCGTTCTACTACTCGCCACTGTCGATGTTATTCCAAAACAAAAACAACCAAATACTGTCTAAAACACGAAGGAAAATCTCATCCATGTCATCCATGGCAAAACTAAAAGACAGCAGATCGTGTTTCATAACTAGATGACGTGTATTTTATAAATGCGCGCAGCTCGTGCAAGGTGAAGTTATGCTAATTTCAATCACCATCATCCTTCTTTTTAATTTTGAAAAAAACATCTCATACGTCTTTCTGTTTCTTCGAAACTTCAAAATTAGTTTACCCTCAGTTTTTACTGTTTATCTTGTTTTGTTTTAGAGAGAAAAACGGGGAAAAAACCTTACAACTAACCTCAATAAATTTTGTTTACATGCTGTTGCCGGAGTTGCGACGCATTGCGCCGGAGAAGCAAAGTTTGAAGCAGTACAACCCCACTATATCAAAATATATCAGTCTAATTTTTTGTTATGTTATACAAAATTTATCCCCCTTTAACATATGTAAAAATTGAGGTTAAGAAGTGCTAAGCTTTTGCAAACGAAACGGCGAAAGACGATTAGGTGATATTTAGGGGAAGGAGGAGGTATTCAACACTTTTAAGTTAATCGCAATTTTGGCATTATACGACCAACAAGTTTGACTTATAGGTATACAGACACAAACATATGAAACTGTTTGTTGATATTGTTATGAAACGAATTTATCTATTTAACATTGTAGCCTGAAATTACAGAAAGAAAATAGGATTTCCGGTTTACAGAAAGGAAAATTTCGCCGGCCTTCAAGCGGACCGGAAGCGCGGAAAGAGCGCTCGTGCCAGTCCTACTCCGCATCACACATTAAATGAAGAGCGGAGCGCTCGTTTCACCGCCCAACATTTATCCGCCCTGCTCTGCGCTATCGTGCAATGAGTTTTTTTAAACAGAGTAAAAACAGTCTTTTGAAGCATTTGTCTTACAAATATATAAAGTTGATTGTATTTCCTGACTCTACGAATGCTGATATATCCTTTATTTGGTTCTCTTGCAAGTCTCTGGAAAAAAAAAATACAAAAGCAAGAAGGAACTCTTAGGAGTATACGTCTTACAGCGTGCAGGTACACTATTATACTAGCTATGAATTCTGGGTCGGTATGTGGCACCCCAGTTTAGACTTTTCACCATCCCTTTGGCATTGTAAGAGTTTTCAAAGTAGTTTGATAGATAATCATCAAAATTCTCGCGCAGCCCTGTCCTGTATTCTAAGTTATTAAGAAGCCCCACGATTTTAGAATTTTGCAACTCCAAAAATTGTTTTCAACATCATCCATCTTCAGTTGCTACATTACGTGAGTACGAATGTTGCAAGAAGTAAGATTACAGATGGCAATAATATATTTTTTGCATTATACGTTCTGAACTGTAAGAAGGTGTATTCTAAAAGTATCTTTTGACCAGTTTAAACCTCAAGATCTTTCGCACTTCTTCGAAACTTTGCTATCATAGCAACGATATTAACTTTAATTTCCTTTTTTTCATATAGTCATACATACATACATACATACATACATACATGGTTTTAACAGAAGTGAGGCCAGTGAGGTCTGGTACCGATCTCAATTGGTTATTATTCAAACGTCTGAAAAAAAAAAAACAAAAAAAAAAAAAACAAAAACAAACAAACAAACAATGTTTCTAAACCCTCTAATCTTTGCGAGTGCCATTTCCCCATAAAAGGCCGTTGTAAAATATAGATTATCTATTTATTTATTTATTATTGTTTTTTTGTGATTCTTGTGTCTGCTTTGGAAGGGGTGTACATTTTAAGAAGGAATACAGGTTTGGCATTATCCAGAATATCTTCGCTTAATGTGATACGAACATTTTCCATGATTTTTAGGAAAACTAGCCACAGTAGTCGCACAGAATAACGTTCAGTGCTATATCTTGCCTTCTGTAATTTATTTTGACCTAAGTCAAAGCGTACTCCCTTAGACTAAGAGGAAAGAATAATCAGTTACCTAAGAGTACACTGAACGTCTTAGAGCGCGGCTACTGTGACTGGCACCACCAAGACAAAATTGATTGATAAAAATAACTATACATGTACGTTTCGAGAAGTAAAATATATCAAAACCCACCAGCCCAATTACGTCTTACAGACGTGACCTTTTAATCTCGCAGAAGAACGTTCATGTTAGAGTGATTGACGGAAGCGAAAATTGTTCAAAGTTTTGACTCGAGGTTACATGTTATTAAAAAACGCGGCTATGTTCGCGAGGAAACGTCTTGTAAATGACAAAATCACTGCTTTGTGACAGCCAAATAATGTTCCACTGCCGACAGCGTTACCTTTAAAGTTACAAACACGGAGAGAATTGTAATGATAAATTTTGCTTTCGTTAAAAGAATTTTTCTATCAATATTACAATTTTGTACTTTAAGTAGCTTATTGATTTCTTACAACCGGTTGATTGGCTAAAAAAAACAACAATAACAACAACAACAACTTTCTTGGAATGTATTGTTATTTCAATGTACCCTGCAGATTGGTCAATTTTTTCTAGGTGGTCCCGGTTACAGTAGATGTATACTAGAAGTACTATTTTCAATAGGATTTTTTTCAATGAATACCATTATAGAAAAAACTTACTGTAAGGGCGTTAATTAGTTAACCCTGTTGACACACTCCGTCGAGTGAATAAAGACAATATTGTTATTGTTAAGGCTTAGAATAAGGGTGCTTTCTCGTTAACAAAATTGAAGGAGGTGATATGGTGCTGCGTCGCCTATTTCCCTTTCTTAAACGGTCTTTGCTATTTTAAACGGTTGATGCCACCATTGGTAACCAAGCCTATACTCATAATAGATGTAATATATTTCCTGGATTAAGTTAGAAGTTTTGGAAAAGGCAAGGGTCACCTGTTAATGATGTATAAGTTAAGAAAAACAGTTTGTTAAATTTTTCGGAATTTTGGCGGGTCTTTGCGGTAGTAAAAGTGTAGTTAAAGGGAGAGAGATAAGGATACAAAAGGTCCGGGTTTGACCCTGCGTTACGATTTTCTTTCTTTTTAATAGAAACTGACTCTTAAAAATTTTCTAAGTGTCTTAAAAATGGCAGCGACCGTTTACGAAAGGGACAACTGCCGCTGCGTCATTCTCAAACAAGTCATGGGTATTTGCTTATGGAATCCTGCCTTTGTATCATTCAGTACAGTTGTGCTCTTTGCAGCGGCAGTCTGTAACTACTTACATCGTGCCAAATCCACCAAATCGTCTAAATGTCCCATCGGCTATCGTCCTTAGGTTATTATCATGTGCAAAACTATGGAAAATAAGTGAAAGCAAAGTTTGCCGAATTTCGTCCTTTGTTTTCTGGAAAATTTGACGAAAGTTCGCTACGAATTTCGTTAAATCGCATAATAACATAAATTTCGCTGCTCTGTTGGCGATATTTCCCTTCTGCAGAATTGAAATTTTGTTTTGCCGAAATTTCGCCAGAGCGAAAGAGCGAAAGAGTTAAGACGAACACAATGTAATGACAACCTTTTTAGGGGTCGTTTCGTTCGCTGTGATTGCTAGAATGACTTAAAAGAGAAGTTAATCGTAGTTCGTCGCCGAGTTGGATTTGACAAAACTCGCTGTGATAACGATTTAACTACAGTCTAAGACAAATAGTTGGGAGACTGCTTTTACTTCTGGCTCGTCTCCTTGTCCTTCCAATGTTGTTAACTAAACAACAAAGTGTCAATAGGGAACTTAAGAACCACGACGAAGTTCGATTACGACGACTACGTCTGTTGACTGGGAAAGGACTGGAACGAGAACGTCAGTTTCGGCGGGAAAAAGGAAACTTGAGATGCAGTCGGTCGGTAGGCCGACGACGACACTGAATGTAAACAAAAATGTAAAACTGTGATGTTCGTTCGCAACAAAGTTTTTTCGCAATGGCGTCTTTTAAAACGATGCAAGATCGTTTACTTTCATTGACAATGAAGAATTTTTATTGTTGTCTGACCTTTTTGAATGGAAAAATCTCTGCTTTCTGTACGAAGATTATTCAACTTTTAACCTGAACGAGATGACCGAGTCCGAGTGTCTGTCAGAGTTTAGATTTGAAAAAAGAGACATTCCGATGCGATAGCTGTTTTCCATATAAAGTTCATTTCCTCTATATTAAAGATATGTGATTTGCTTTTCCTAAATACGTACAACTAATTTCATCACTTACGAGTTCGCTCGCTCGGCCTCCACAGCTCAGTGTTGTCATTCTTCGAAGTAAACACGATTCATCAGTCGAATTTTCAATCAACATCGCTTGTTAGGAGAAAAAAGAAAGGATACCTGGATTTACGAGGATAAAAAAGTAGAAAGCCCTTGAAAAATCGCTTAAAAACAGGGATTTATACCTGCCGAAGCTTGTGGATTGCAGGACGACGTGGTTCTACTTTGTTTGGCGTCGTCGACGACATTACGAGGAGGAATTTGCTGGCCGCGCTTGCGCAGTGCACGGTCTCTCACTTCCGGTCATCGTCGTGGTTCTTAAGTTCCCTAATGTTGTTAACTAAACAATAAAGTGTCCCAAAATTTTGACTGAGACTGTAGATCTCACAGCAATGCCACTTCAGTTGATTATACTTTCTAGTTTACGGTCATTGACTTGCTTTTCCGGCGCGCGGCTTTGTAAAGGCGAATCTAGCGTATTGTTTAGAAATGCCCGGAATTTCGTTTGCCTTTCAAAGACTAAATTTTAACCTATTCTCGATTACTCTCGTCCCATAGCCTAAAGGATACATTTAAGTCCGCGGAATAACGAAATTAAGAGACTTTACGTTTAATTAAATGAGCGCATTGTTCAAACATCGCGGTATATAGGTATGCATAAACCTAAACCACGCAGCATATTTTTCTGGCTATTTTTGTTTATCCTCCTGCTCCCTGATTTTACATATACTGAGTAAGCATTGTACTCATCGTGTGTTTGTCTATGTAAGCACAGCAGCAAATTATAGTAGTGGAGCTCCCGCGCGCGAAGCGCGCGCGCAGCGGAGCACCATGGGTAAGAAAATTTGGTAAACTATTCATCCCAGAAAATTTGGTTATGACGTAGCGTACGTCCGTCCGTACGGACTTTCCGGGTAGTGGAAAGTAGTCCGCATGGACTCTTGGGGTAGGGGAAAGTAGAGATTTTTTGGCAGGAAATCGCATTGCGCAACGTCGCCCAATTATATCGCGCAACTGGTTTTGAAAAAAAGAAAGCAAGTAGAAAGAGTCAGAGTGAGAAGAAGGAGAGAAAATTATAGTGAAAAACGCCCGCAAGCAGAACGAGACAGAGCTAGAATGAACAGACAAAGGCAACGCGAAAGAGAAATACAAAGGCAAAGAGAACGGCTGCAAAATAATGACATGATGACAGAAAGTGTTGTGTTAATGTCACTATGGCCCCGCGCTATTAACATTTTGATTTCAAACCGATCTCGGACTCGAAAATTCAGCCAGTCATTTAAAAATACAAGCAGGGAAGACAGAGGCTTTTCACTTTTCTCACCATAGTCACGCGTTGATCACGCTCTACGACCGTCCAATTCTTATGCTCTGATTGGTCAAAATTTGACAGGTGAGTTCATGCAGAAACTGATTTATACAGCATCTTGAACCTTGTTTACTTTCAGTTTGACAGCTGAAGCTGACAGAGTATTTTGTCAACTTGTGATGTTTTTTACTGTCTTTTTCCACTGGATGCTGAAAATGAAATACAGCTGCTATCAACAGTCTTCTTTGATTCATGGCTGGTTTGTTTACTAAATTTTTGGTCGGGAAATGCGCCGGTTGCCAAAGTTGGAAATCCGATTTCGGATGCATCGCTTTCGTTTTTACCTTGCTGGATGCGGGTTGAAAAGTCCCTCAAGCGATTCTGGCCTTACTTTATAGCTTTCAAGAGCTGCATCTCGAATGGTAAGCCTAAGTAATTATTGTATACAGTGTATGTTTGTTTTTTAATATCTAATTTCATGAAGTCGAGCGCAGTTTATGAGGCTAATTTATGCACGTTTGTATTAAGATCTGAGACAATGATCTGATCTAGTATATATAAGCTTACAGAACTTTAAAAAGCCTTTAGTCGATATTTTCTCTCCGCATATAGAACGAAAAAACGTTCCGAAGAGTATTTAGTTATAATTTTGGCTGTAGAAAGAAAGCTTTGAGCGATTTTCTTACCTCGAGTTTATCTTTGAAAACAGTAAACACCAGGAAGCCGGCTAAAAGCTTTAAGCTTAAGCTTAAAGACTCAGGATTTTTAGAGACGCTTTAATACTTGTCTTCGTGAATGAAAATTGTTGTCTCTTTAAATGTTTCACCGAATTACATTTCTTTTATTGATTGTTAGTAGTCTCTTACAATTTTAATCGCTATGCCGTTTGTTTTCAGTCGTTCATAAACAACGCTCGCAGGAGTACTCAAAATGCTGCTCGTATCAAACGCTTTTTAAGATTACACATCGTTATAAAACCATTTAATAAAAAAAATAAACACAATAAATTCTTTATTATGTTGAAGCGTAACTCTTTTAATGTTCACTGAAAATTTGGCGCTTGTCAAAAGTGAGAACCGGCTGGCCGTATAGGTGATTTTGGAAAGTTTTTGAACGGTTTTGCTAAAAGCCCACGCGTGCTTCGTACGGTTCTGAATATTGAATGAGTGCAATTTGTCTTGAAAAATTGTGAAATACTGCATTTTGTCTGAGGTCTATATGATAAAAACAACGCCTCATATTACTTTTTCAGAAGTGATGTATAAAAAGTATGAAATGTTGGTTTACACGCTCCCAGAGTTGTTGGCAAGATTTTGTTAAGTAAACTTGTCGAACGCAAAAAATTCGGCCTGATTTGTTTTCCAAAAATTCGTTTTCCAGGCCTAATCTACTGTGATCAAGAGCCATTATGGCTCTAAAATGTGATCGAAGATAATTGCTATTTTTTTGGGTGTATATATACGGCTATCAATTCGATGTAAGATTTTTTTTTTCACTCTAAAATCACTTAGCCTTAGCTTTCCCTTAAAGTTAACTGATTTGTGGATTACAAGTTTATTGTTTGATTTAAATTATAAATTTATTAATGGGAGCTTCGCTTTTAGCCCTGGCTAAATCTATATATTACAGTATTTACACTGTACAAGCGCAACGAAATGATTGCAACGCCACTTTTCAATACGAGTATAAGGTATATTGTGAGATTCGCTCCCGAGTTAAAGCGTGCTTCCAAATTCAACGCGATATGGGTAAGACAATACTCATAAAAATAATAATTTGTTAATAATATTCTATTCCTATAGACTGAATATTCACCCCAGGAAAATGAGAATTTTTTGCACTAAAGAAGGTTGTTTTCGATAAATTACGCTATAGAAATTGCCCTTAATGACAGTTCTTCTTGATGCAAAAATCTTTAATGACTATGCCTCAAAATTAAATGTTTGAGTTCTTGACAACTTGAGAATGCCTAAACTGCAAACTTCATAACAGTTGTGTCACCGCTACGAAAGACTCGCTGTTTCTACAGATGTTTTCGCCATTATTCTGCTTTAAGCAAATGAAGACTGCCTTTAAGTAAGATAAAGAAAAGAAAGAAGAAACAGAGACAAAAAATAGCGTTTGTGACTTAAAAAATGCCTAAACTAGCTCAAATCCTCAAACAGCCAAGGGGTACTTGGCTGGTATGTGTATCGGTATTTTTTCTTCCCTGATCATTGTATAAAACAAATTCATTCCATTTTGCTTTGGGTCTGTTCAACAATAGATCACAGAAGACGTGAAAATTTAGTAAAAACGATCACAAGGCTCAGGTGAGTGTGCCACGTCTCAGTTTTTACCACATTTTGACGTCAACTGTGATCTATTACTGAACAGACGCTCGGCAACATGGAATCTGTTTGTTGAATAGCGATCACAGCAATGGATGTTTGCGACGATGAAAGCTAAGATAGAATTCATTTCTTTGTTAAGTTTCTCAAGGCTGGTTTCCATTTTGACCGAAAAAAAGTTCGAACGAACAAACCGAAATTTCGTTTTGATGATACGAATTTCGCGTCGAAATTTAGTCTCATCCCTCGAAAAATCAGTCGCTACAATTTATTACCTAGCTTGCGAAATTTCACCGACATTAGAACAATTGATGCACCAAAATTTCGCGGCATTTCGCCGAATTTCGACGTAGTTCGTTTTCTGTGATGGTAAAACTTGAAAGCGATAAAAATATTTCAAGAACCCAAGTGATTCCTTTTAGGTGGCTTCAATATTCTAGGTTCTACAATCCATACGTTCGTCTCGTGTTTCTCTCTACACTTCATTCATGCTCTCGCCGCTTCCTGCGTGCTTTACAACGACCAGAGCCCAGTCAAGGCGTCTTTCTTTGTTAATTATGGTTCGTGACGAAAACGGACTAGTTACTGATAACATTTTGCGCTCATTTAACAGCGCTCAAATGATCTTCAAACCCTAAAAAAATTAGTGTCCAATAACATATCAGCGGGGGAATGATTTTGCTCTCACCACCCGAGTGTTGAGTTGTTTAACTTACAAATTGGTTAGTTTATCGCCAATTCCTTCCAACATTCCCGTTTGTATTTCAAACAAGTCGTTATGTGACAGGTCACTGCAAATAGGAAAAGACATTGAGCGTTATAAATGGTTGTACAAAGTAAACTTTGGGATGTCAAAATGCTTTTAATAGTTGAATTTACTTACTGTTAACCTTCATCAACTCTACATTGCTTCAAGGATTTATAGCGTAATTATTATTCATTCAAAATATTTCGCCTTTTTCTGTTTCGCTCCAATCCCGCAGCTAATTCTTCATAACCAACTGGCGCTTACCATATTTGGAAGATGCAGCAATATACCATCGATTCTATGGTATATTTGAATAGAAACGAGATAGATCGATGATATGCTTGATTGGAAACGATCGAGGCTGCTAAGTGCTAAGGCAACAGACCATCGCCAAGCCGCCAACAAGCTGTTTATTCACGAGTGCTATCCGAAGACGAAATAGCTGATTTTTTACTAAATCTAATCGGAAGAAATACAAAAATACGCTAAAGATATCGCTCGATGGATTTTATCTACTTTTGGAGGAGTATCTAACAAGGAAAACTTTGCCGAGAATAGGCCAAGGATTTTAAGAAAGTGTAAGTGGAGGTATTCTCGTTCAGAACCCACTAGAAACCTTTTGAATGAATAATGATGATGATAATAATAATGATTATAAAAGTAAATTATAATTATCATAAAAAATATCCCAGAATCCTTTAAGGCAATTTTTCTAAAAAGCTCTACAATTTTATACGTAGAAGAATGACAGACCACAACATAGTAACATTTGCCATAAAATATCTTCCCTTGTCACATCTAGGGTAATGACGTCATCAGTCACGTGACTATTGCCGAATCAGCTTTTTTCATTGCTGTGAAAAGATGTCATTATCGAATAAAAAATAATTAGCATTTTTGAAGTTTTGGTTGTTTGGGGCATTTCAAAATAACCAGTTGACGTCCGGCATTTAAAATTGAAGGGGACAATGAACATGAGCGAAAAAGTCGGGAAACTAGGCTGAGGGCTGTGGAGGGTCGACTTTTTATCACACGGCAGTGAAAAATTGTAGCAAAGTAATGTTCTACCTGATAGTGTTTGTAATGACCAAAAGAGGGGCATGACTTCATCAGTCACGTGATCATACATACATACTTTATTGTTACCTCCCCATAGGGGCTTTTCAGGAACAATGATCAGAGCGTTTTGAATATTTTAGTTCGTTTTTAAAGTACATTTTTCGTCATAAGTTGGCAACTTTTTGTTGTTTTCCTCCACAGATCTTTACACTGTATTGCCTCTGAGTAATTATTATTCCATTTTCAAAGCAGACGCGAACCAAAACTGACCCAGAAGTTTAAAAAGTTGCGTAAATTGGACGATTTTGCAAGTTAAAATCAAAAAGGAGATCTTCTTTTGAGACTTTTGTAAAATCCTTTTTCAACTAAACTGTTTGTTTGCCGAAATAAAAGTTCAACGTTTGTTAATAAAGGAGAACTTTAAAACCCAAAAGGATCTATTTGGCGGCCATGTTGTTTTTCTTCCTTCCGGTGAGAGAGGTCATGTAGCAGCTCTTCTAACCCTAAAAGCGAAATGGTTTGCTACCCTAATCTAAAACCATGGAAATAATAACAAACAATGCTGTGTTAATGCCGTTTTCTCCCACCGATGAAAAGACACCTTACGAGCAGAGAGAGCCAGAACGTACGGTCATACGGCTCAGTCGGTAGCCGCGCGATCGATAGTTCATAAATTCGTCAAACGGCTTTGCATGGACCAAGCCTGAAAGAGTATCAATGATTTTTTTGTGAGCTTTACGCTTAGCTTTGATCGGTTAAAGATTTAATTCTACACGGAAACCGAAAAAGTCATTCTTGAAAACTGTAAATAACCCTTTTTTTGCCCCTTTTACAGAAACCACTGAATTTAGATGTTCTCAATGCGGGAAAAGAGCATAATTCAAGTTATTATTATAACTCGGGACAGATTTGTCTTGAGCGTGTGTTACCCCGCATAACTTCAAATTTGTTCACATTGAAATTTAGTTGCCAGGTATCAGAACAACCCTTGAAGCGGAACAAACCAGACTAAAGGGTCTTATCTTTGAATTCTTCTTTTTTTGAATAACCCTTTGTCTTTGAGCATAGTTTAAAATATCTGCTGTTTTTGTTAGCAGAAAAGTGATACTCGCGGCACAATAGAGGCTCTCTTCACTGGCTTATGTACATCCACCGTCTAACAGATAATGATAAAGTTATCTCCTGGCCAAAAAAATCAATTTTCGAGATTCAAAATTTGAGAAATATCATGTTTTTTAAAACGTTCGCAATACAGTGTCAGACAACCTAGTTTCCCCTGGAGACTTGCTCCTCCGTTCTCGTTTGGTCCGCCTCCTCCTTAGATTGCACCTCCCCGTAAAAAAACCTGGCTACGGGCCTGAAGCATATAATACTGGGCTAACCCGAAATGATTTACCTCCACGACACCATGAGTGGAAAACGTTCGGCCGATGTCTTTTTAAGTAAAAATGGAGAGATTTAGAGTCACTTTTACGGCAAACGGTAAAACGCAGCAGATTCAGATTGAGAAATTCCCAAAATGGAAACTTAGCAGATAAAAACAGCTCAGAACAATTCGTATGGACAAAGCTGGCGTGAATCGACTGATTTCCCTGTATTTACAACAAGTACATGAGAAAATTTGGTCACGTGTTACAAATTCACGCATGCCATTTGCCGTAAACGTGACTCCTAGCCTCTCTTATACCACAAGTTTGGTATATCTGTGACGAATAAGCCATGAAAAATGTGCTCACAGGGATGTCAAATTTTGCATTGCTCTGAAAGTTCCACTCTCGATTCTCTCAAGGCGACAATGACTTAAACTTCTAGAGGGAGAAAAAAACAAAAAACAACACAGTCATTTATACCTGGCTTTTAAGTGCGTTTCGTCTTTATACCATACACACGGTTAAAAGCCAGAAACGAGTAAGAAGTCTTTCAAATGCACCAAATTGAGTGACGATTCAAAAGTACTGTTCAATAGGCTCTTTGCGTGACTTGATCACGTGATCAACTTTCGGTAAACACGGAAACAGTTCACTTTTGAAAAATTTGTTCGCACAAGCTGAAAGAGCATATTAAAATTAGGTAACCTGAGAATTTTCAGCCGTATATCTCAAAAGTAGCGATTGCAACGGCCGCCGAAAGTGAGAAGCATTTGTATGAGAAAATTAAGAATTTGTTCATGCTTAGCGTGCGTATATCGAGTTATGGATGGACGCGGGAAGTTTGGAGAGCACGAAAGATGCGTAAGAGTTGCATGAGGCGATAGCCGAGTGTAACTCTAGCTTCTTGTAACGCGCGACACAATAACAAACGGTTCTATTGGCTGATTACGAACACGCCACAATCGTCTAGTTTGAATGAAAATATTCTTTCCGTAAAAGTGAGAAAGAAAATTTGCTTCTTTGTTCGTTAACGATCAATGGAAACTAAGCAGAAACAAAGGTAAAAGAGTCTTAAAGTTCACCTAAAGTTAAAATACTAACATGTTCGTAAGGAGTCGTGGAGTATGGTTTGGATTTGCTGAAAAGATGTTTACGTTTTGCTCGTCGAAATCCAGAAAACATGTTTTTAGCGAAGTCGACTGTCATCCTTCTTTAAACTTATATTCATTTACGAACATTGGCTGGTCATTACGGCTTCTTGAGAAGGCCTGGCAGCAGTTGTTTTTGTGAGTAATAAATTTATGTCTTCTTGTGTAATTTGTGTTGTTATTGCGAGAGACATTTTCCTGCTTCAGTCGGATTGTCCGGAGATAACAAAGTGCGTAACAAATTTAAAAACAACAATAAAAACGGAAATTTTGCCTTTAAATGTTGTTGATGACCAGTTGGTGTCTGTTCTGTTCCCAGTGAATGTCTTTCGGCCAAAATTTCCCGCAGCTGGTCTTCGACAAATTTGCGAAACGCGCTACTTGCGAGTGTTTTTTCAATTCGGCTTTATTTTTGCTGCTTGTTGGATCAGGACCTAAAGGTCAATGCCGATAGAAAAATTGGGCAGTTCTTCGCTGGTTTCTTCCATATTTTAAAGAGAAGGAAAAGTGCACTGCAGCTTAAAAGACGACAACTTTGCAGCCAGGTTAAAAAAAAAAATGCTCACGTCATCTTATTTACGCACGGGCGTGCGTAAATAAAGACTTTATTCATAGCGGCTCATTAGGACTTACATAGGGCACGCACGCGCGCTATGTTATAAATAGCTTTTGCCATTCAGTGACGCTTGCATGGTTTTCCATACAAATCCTTGTAAATTCTAAAATTTCTAAACTGTTGTTATATCTTTCCCTTACGCATTTAAGAGCTCAAATTACCTGTTATGAATTAAAAGGAGTTTTGAGCCCTGTAATGCTTAACAAAATATTTCATGACAGTTTTGAAAATTTCGAAATTACAAGGATTTGTATGAAAAACCATGCAAGTGTGACTGGATGGCAAAAGTTGTTTTTCTCAAACAAATGCTTCCAACTTTCGGCGGCCGTTGCAATCGCTGCTTTTGAGATATACGGCTGAAAATTCTCAGGTTACCTAATTTTAATATGCTTTTCAGCTTCTGCTGACAAAATGTTTCAAAAGTGAATTGTTTTCTTGTTTACCGAAAGTCGATCACGTGATCAAGTCATGCAGAGCCTATTGCGTTATATCCCGTACATACATTCAAATGTGTACTTTTTTGTGAAGTTGAAATGTATCAATTTTGCAACTCACAGACTGTTTACTTTGTAAAAGCCAGCAAATATATCTGAGGTCAGAACTGGTCCGATGTTGTTAAAGCCAAGATTCCTGGAGAGAGCAAATTAACGTCAGTTTAATGTAAACCTTTCAAATTTAAAATTTCATGGGCAATTCTTACATTACTGGTCCCTAGAGGGGGCAAGATGATACGGACCTAATGCCTTATGAAGGAACAATTCTCACATCTGGTAAAGTCTGCTGCGTCCAATATCTTCTCGCATTTCTTCGCATTTCGGGCTACACGGGTGAAAGACTTCGCCCCATGTAAGGGAATCCAGGACAGTCTTGGATTCTGGATTCCATGCTGTGGATTCCGGATTTCGGGTACTGGATTCCGGATTCAAGCACAGTGGATTCCGGATTCCAAAAAGAGCTGGATTCCATTTTTTTTCCCGGTTTTAATGCTTTTCTTCGCACTTCGTTTTCGTGTTCGAATCTTGCTATATTGAAAGACGTTATTAGAAGGCATAACAAGTTTGTTTTCTTTTTCGATTTACAAAATTACGGGAATAAATGTATTACAGTTCCGTAAGGGTTTATGGTGTAATAATGAGGGGGAAATTGGGGGACTGTCTACACCGCAACACCGCAGAAAAAAATAAACACAGCATCACCGCAAAATCGAGCAAAAAAACGTAGCGAAACACCGACATCGCAACTTAAAGTTTTGTCCTACGATTAATCTAATCCAAATCTCCATGCAATTGGGGATGGAGGATCTCGGAGCTGGTTAGTGATTAGTAGAGAGTGAGACTGACCTCAGGACTCTATTTTTCACTTAATCTACTTTTGTGAACTCTATTTTCAGCCATGCTGATAGAAAAATGCATGTAACGCCCAGATTTCGCCGGTTATTCTTTTGTTTTGAAGTCTTTTTGTATAAAAAGACCATACATATCAACCTTCGTTCCGGATATAAAAGAGCAGCGAAATATTTATTATTTAATCAATTTTAACTGACGTTCCTAGGAGGGTGGAACTTGTTTTGGGTCCTTGTGGATCTTTTGTCTATTAGTTTTGATCGTTGTGGATCATTTAGGTCGTTTTAGCTCATTTTGCCTGGTTTCTCGTATTATTATTTGCAAAGTCTTTGGTTCTCTTCACTAAAGAGTAGTTTTCCGTCTCAATAAAACTTGGAAAACCATTTTATCTTATCTTCTAAGACTTTTTAAAACTCTCTCTCCGTGTCAATAAAGACTTTTGAAGAGGGTAAAAAATTCTCGCGTAGAAGTTGACGCTTACTACTTTGAGGTTTTAGCACGCGCAATGGTAATGAAATTCAATCTAACTGTCGCGTTGAATTTTAAAAAGAACAAAAACAACAAAAAATTAGTTGGTTCATACTTAAGATGTGCGTATAACCACGTTTTGTTAGAAAAAAACTTCACGGCTCTATCAAATTCGTTGTTTAACACGTCGAAAATTGAGGATTTATTTCGAGCATGCGCTCTTTCATAGCCTGTCACATTCCCGACAGGCAATAATCGGATTTGACCTTCGGCTTCGTCAATAAGAGATCTGGGTCTCTGAGATGGTCTGGGGTCTCTAAGACATTTCAAACAAAAAAAAAGTTACGGGCTAAACTGATCTCAGATCGGTCTAATTTCCGAATGCGACCTCAATGTGAACGAGGCCTATTCAGGAGCACAACTGGAGAAAGAAAACATGAAAAATCCGTCTGTTCCTCGACCGAGTCTGAGATGACTGAGAGATCAAGAGAGACTTGAGCGTTTCTGACGCGTGGGCTCGTTTTAAGTGTTTTACAACCATATAGCGCTCATTTATACGATATTTTCTCCACGGACGACGTAAACTTCATATCACATTCAATTATGATTGAGAAAAAAATCATTCTTTCGTTCATGTTTGTGACTTGCTTACCGCCACGTTACAGTCCACAGATCGACACAAACGAAAAATCATGCAGCTTTGCCTTTGGCACGTTTAGATGTATCAGTCAGCTAAAAATTGGTATAAAATTTCACAACACAGTATTACACGTACCTTTCTCTCTCAGCCTTTTGTTTTTGCTTGTGCTTTCCCATAACGTTTTTTTTTTAATAATGTAGAAAAGAAAAATCCAACAGACAACAAACTTCAAACTCGTCTCATCGATGAGGTGGCGAGATTTCACTCGAATGCCGGGGATGAATGAAAAAGACACCCACCGCGTCCTTGCACGTGATTACTTTAGTGACAGCTGATTGGTACGGTTCTGACAGTACCTAGCTTATTTCTCAAATAAAGATTATCGAAACCATGAAACTGTTCTCACCGAAACCACTAGGACCAAATTAGGGACTAGGAGACTGTGAATTTTTTTTTCTTTTTTGGTAAAATGTTGAAAGTGGACGTTTATTTTCAATTGTGAACCAGGAGGACCAGGAAGGTTCAAGAAAAGTTTCACCCCAGGTGCACCTTTTCCGGTCCTATGCCAGGACAAATCGCTTTTGATTTTTTAAAGTTCAGCGAAGCGAGTGAACAACAGAGAATCAAACATAGCCAGAGGTTGAAGCTATTCACAACAATCCAATTTATACCTTAAAAAGGCTGCCCTGTATTCTGCTCGAAAACCCCGAATTTTGTGATCCTGCCAGCCGCTCATAAGCAAGGGTTCCCTCGCTGACCGTGACCCTGTCCTTTCATATGGAACTCGTGAACTATGGTTTTGACACCAGATATGCCGATATTACACTGTATGTCATCACGTTGAGGCATATACCCTGGGGAGGCTTTCCATAGATGGTTTTTCTTTCCAGCGAGTAGCTTAATCCAATCTGGAGTGGATCTTTAGTAAGTTGGATTCCGGATTCCAACCTTTAGTAGGATTCCGGATTCCTAGTGCTGGATTCCGGATTCCAAAGCCCAGGCTTCCGGATTCCACGAGCAAAAAATTCCTGGATTCCGGAATCCGGATTCCCTTACATGGAGCGAAAGACTGATCCTGGGCTTGAGACGGAAAGATTGGATATCGCGAGCTTTGTTGTTGGCAGTAACAAGTCTCTGGCCCCACAAAGTAGGTTCTAGGATTGAAATCTATTCGGCGAGAAATTCAAATTCATGCTGATTTCTGACCAGGCCAAAGACTTAGTAAAAAATTGTCTTGAAGGCGGGGGCTGTATGTCTCCTTTTCAACCGCTGGTTTACATCCGGGATCTTGAATAATCGACTGTCAGTGAGTCGAGAAAAGTTCCATGTGATGATTTATGTCTAGAAAGCGAGACTTTTACGGAGTAATTTGACGATGTTTCGCCCGTGTTAAGTGTGGAAATATTATGAGTGTTTTTGGAAGTGTTGTGATTGCCGCGAAAGTCATTTATTGTGTGATTTACCGAAAGTGTTGACAGACAAATCTTAGGTACGTGCGGTTGAGCTCGTGTTACTAGAATACTTTGTGTCAAGCTTAAAAACGCTTCGTGAGTGTTATTGTGGATTCTTAATCTGTTTTCGGTCGACACTGAGATATGGGCGTCACCGTTTGACTGACTAAAAGATTACAATTTCTGGACGTTTCAAATGTTGTTTACTTCATCGCAAAATCCTGTTACTTCTGCGAGAGAACTTTACCGTCTATTGCCAGCAATAATGCTGTTATTGTTTAGCCTCAGCTACTGACTTTTAACTGCTTCCCATTCCTCTTAGATATCAAATTGTTAAAATGCACTTGAAAATTCTTTAGCCACGATTTATCAAGTCCTGTAAGATAAATAGATCCTTAAATGGTCTCGTTATTTTTTGGCTCTTTTACAAAAAAAATTAAAAAAAGAAAAAAGAAAATAAGCAAACAAAACAAAAAGCCCAAAAAGAACCTGGTCAGTATACAGCCATATATTGGCTACAGGTGAAAAATGTATAATAAATTCCTTTTAACTTTCGCAAAGATGTAAATCTCAATGCTCTGAAATTTAGAATGTAATTTCCAAGTGGTCTGTTGCACGGGTCTGCCTCTTCTATAGGCGGTGCGGGGTTCGGCTTTGGAAGAAAAATTTTCATGTGAAACTCACCTAAATTCTACAGTAGAAGAAATAGCTGCTTCCCTTGACAATGGTGAGCAAACTGACTTCATGGACTTTTTTGAAAGCTTTCGATTCGGTTGCGCACCAGCGCCTCCTAAATCAATAAATATGCCCTACTATGGCAAGTGTTCTTAACAACTGGTTAACACAATGGCTTACATGTCGAAGCCAGTCAGTTGTCGTTGATTGGTGCAAATCCCCGGAAGCGCCAGATCTATCAGGGGTATCCTAGGAGACAGTCCTCGGTCCCCTCTTGTTCCTCTTATACATTAACGAGCTAGGAGAAGATTGTACGTCAAGTGATGCGCCCTTTCACTGATGATACTTTGATTTACAGCACTATTGAGTCTTATAATAATGCCGCCAACCTGCAGTCAGATCTAACAGCACGGCAAGACTAGAAATGTTTGAATAAAGGTTGAATAAAAAAGATTTTGCATTTGCATTCCCGCTAATGTTGCTCACACGTATTTTCCCTTGCGTTTGCCTTTCCATTCGCGTTTGCATTTGGCGTTGCACATGTAAATCAATTAACCTTATCCCAGTCTGGAATTCCGGATTAGATTTTATCTAAAAGACTAATTAACTGTTTGGAGAATAAAGTTAAGTTTACTAAGTTAAATAATATTGTTTACTATTTATTTTGTTTTGTTCATTTTTATTTATTTTTTTATAAAGGAAAGCATAAAACAAAATTTGGAAATTGTCTTGTTTTTGGAGAATAAAATGTTAAAAAGCACAGGGAAGGTGTTCTAATCAGAAGCTAAATGTCTACTAAGAAATTCAGAAATAGTCCTCTTGCTTTCTTCGTAAAGAAAATTACCAAAGACTTTTTTTCTCTACTTCAAAAAACTACTTTATGCTCATTGTCTTGTCTTCCTCGTTTCATACTGTTCAGTTTTCGCCGAGCACGTCCGAAATTTTTGTTCTTGTTGTGCAGAACACTGGCCACGAAGAGAGAGAGAGAAAAAAGGCATCATTATTCCGCATTACTTCAACCGCTCTGCTCTCCGAAGCAGAGTGTTTGGAGTAGTTCCCCACTTCGTCAAAATATAAATTTCTAATCAGGAATATTTTAAGAAATTTGAAGCATTCCTCAAGAAAAAAAAAGGCTTCTCTTAAATTGTATCTAAAATTCCGATCATGTCAAAGTGCTGACAGAGGTAAGTCAGCAGATGAGTCCTTTTTGCATTCAATACGTCTTGTTCTCATTCTATATGCTGTTTTGTATCACTTTAAAAAGCAGTTTCTATTTGTTTTGTTTTTCAATAATTGTTGCATAACTTAATTAAGTCAAAACTTACAGAAAGACCAGCTGTTTTAACTCCTTTAGGATGACCTGCAAATCGTCGTACGATAAACGATTCCTTTGAAGCTCACTGGAAAAAAAAAAGGACCGAACCTTAAGGATTATTAATGTAATGCAAAAGTAAGATATACTTGTTTAGTCCAGTTGAGGAGAAAAAAATAAATATACATGACACCAGATAAGACGGAATGGTCCAAAGGTTAAAGTGATTTTACTTCACCTTTGAAATAGGTAGTAGAATACTGCGCACTATTATGCACTAATTCCATTGTCTTCTTTTTTTTTGCCTCTTGCTATTTTGTACTATTTATTAGTATCTGTTTCACGGTTCGAGTAATAGAGATGCTTTAGTAAAATTTTAATAGGCAGCCTATTTTTCAGAACCAAAATATTCTTACATGATCTAAAAATCAGAAATTACCTCTTTTAGGCGTTACACCTTAGAATCTACACCATATCTTAGCTCACTTATTGTAGCCAAGTTGTAATCCATAGTTCGACGAGGCATAATCTTTCATAAGCTTTCTAGTTTGTAGATTGGCTAATTGTATTTTTAATGTCTATTAATTGTATATTTAATGTTATTAGTTATTATTTATCTGTTCTGTTGTTTTAACAGAATTTTTAATGAATACATAGATTCTAGATCTAATTGCATTTAATTACTTAATTGTGTCTGAAAAGCCCTGTAAAGTGACACTCAATAAAACGTATGTATGGAGGTATTTTCCTTATATCTTAAGGTGACTCGACCCAGTTTTTTTTGGGGGGGTACCCTCCTACTTTTAAGCTCTCTGGTATACCCACCTTCACTTTTATCGTAAGTCTAACGCACAGAATGGATAACATATAGATCAATCTACAATATAACATAAAATTTTGGGCGATCGGAGTAAATGTCACGTGGTTATAATGCCACGCCCCTTCGAGGTCTGAGTCGAAAATCTGCTGTTGCCGGCATTTTTTCGTGAAAATCTCTCGGCTACACATAGTGCGCATTATTGCCTTACGCTGAACAGAATTTCACCAAAATCGCAAAGACCCAATTCGAGAAATTCAGCGGTTCCAAATTTAGGTCATAATTTATGCGAAAATGATAAGCAAACTTTATACGATTATATCTAATAAACTCTGAGATTCATCCCTTTATTTTGGGCATCGTTATAACAGATGGGTCCTTGCAAGTCAGCAAAACGCTTTAAGGCCTTGTAAATGCGCGCGATTTTGAGCAAAGCAAACATATAGAAATTATAGTTTTAGCTATTTGTTGACGTTTGTCAGCGTTTAAGAGTACTTCTCACGAAAAAAGCATTTTCTTAAAAATTCGTATTTTTTTTCCCTTCAAATTCTTTCAGGGCCACAATTGATTAACTAACTACCCGGACTCTGAATTTCATGGTCATTGAAAAACTGTGAAATTATCTTCTATAAGCCCAAACTTGAGTAAACATTGAAGATTTTTAGCGTGTTGGTTGAGTTTGTGCTTTGGGAGTTGTCTATTGTTTCTAGTCCGTCATTATACAGCATTCTTGTTCAGCACGCGTGCAATGACCGCGCTTGGCTGACTTCCGAATGCTCACCGAGATATGATAATTTAGTATGAGAAAATAGAAGGGATTCCCGTCACGAGTTGGTTTAATTATTGGCTTGCATAAAACCTATAAAAATGATATTTTTTTAATAGTAAGTAGATTTAGTGTGTAGCACTTCGTGATTTTTTTGCAAAGGCACAAGAAGCACGAGAATTGATCAAAAATTGTGAGTTAAACCTGTATGTATCACGCGATGGCCTGTCTCACTGTACCAAAATTATCATATCTCGGTGAGCATTCGGAAGTCAGCGAAGCGCGATCATTGCACACGTGCTGAACAAGAATGCTGTATCATGACAGACTAGAAACAATAGACAACTCCCAAAGCACAAACTCAGCCAAAACGCTAAAAATCTTCAATATTTACCCAAGTTTGGGCTTATAGAAGATAATGTCACAGTTTTTCAATGACCATGAAATTCAGAGTCCGGGTAGTTAGTTAATCAATTGTGGCCCTGAAAGAATTTGAAGGGAAAAAAAATACGAATTTTTAAGAAAATGCTTTTTTCGTGAGAAGGACTCTTAAACGCTGACAAACGTCAACAAATAGCTAAAACTATAATTTCTATATGTTTGCTTTGCTCGAAATCGCGCGCATTTACAAGGCCCTAAAGCGTTTTGCTGACTTGCAAGGACCCATCTGTTATAACGATCCGCAAAATAAAGGGATGAATCTCATAGTTTATTAGATATAATCGCATAAAGTTTGCTTATCATTTTCGCATAAATTATGACCTAAATTTGGAACCGCTGAATTTCTCGAATTGGGTCTTTGCGATTTTGATGAAATTCTGTTCAGCTTAAGGCAATAATGCGCACTATGTGTAGCCGAGAGATTTTCACGAAAAAATGCCGGCAACAGCAGATTTTCGACTCAGACCTCGAAGGGGCGTGGCATTATAACCACGTGACATTTACTCTGATCGCCCAAAATTTTATGTTATATTGTAGATTGATCTATATGTTATCCATTCTATGTGTTAGACTTACGATAAAAGTAAAGGTGGGGATACCAGAGAGCTTCAAAGTAGGAGGGTACCCCCCAAAAAAACTGGGACGAGTCACCTTAACTCATTTTAGTGATACTACATCTTTACATCTTTTGCTTTTTAACTATGTACTTACAGCCAGGTGACTGTTTTTGGAAGGTAAAACCCTCCTTGCAAAAGGTTTCTCTGAAGATAACTGGAAAATTACAAAATGTGTTATATTTTAAAAGTACTTGTTTTTATCATTATAGTTCATAGGTAGGTACGCAAAAAAAATGTGAATATGCATGTAGTACAAGGTTGTTGTAGGATTTCAGCTAGTGTTGGCTTTTATATGCAAATAGGTTACTTTTATGAAAGAAGCCACTCCGGCTCCCACCGTCCAGAAGAAATGAAAAACAAATATTTCAAAAATATATACAAATGTTTTTAATTATGAAATTATGATCCACGTGATTCACGTCCATTATTATAAGCCGCCATTTATTTCTACTACAACTCAATATACACAGTCAAAAGATTCGATTCTTACACAACCGTTAGTGATGTTAGTTTCCGGAAGGTGTTTGGTGGAATTAACCTCAAATGATTCTTGGAAAGGACTCTGAGAAGAGAAATGGAAAATTAAAGCTGATTTATTAGTAAAGCGATTGTTTTCCTACTACTGCAGTCAAAAATGGTCATTTTAAAGTTAGAGCCTGGGCGGTACTAAACCGCTTTTAATGGACGGGTTGTTGGGATGAGGAGAACTTTATGAATCTAAAATAAAAATATACATTATGCATTATACGCAGCCAAAAAAAAGGGTATTTCAAAAGAATGTGTTTTTATTGGTCATCCTTTAATAAACAAAATCACAGTTTCCGTAACATGGGGAAAAACGCAGTAATCGATCTCGGGTTAAGAAATATTAGGTGGGTTTACACTAGTCCCTAAAGTGCACTTGGGTTCAAGTGTGCTTCAAAAACACTGGAAGTGCACTAAGCTTTTTGGTAAAAATATGGCGTTCACACTAAAGTTAAAGTGAGCAGTCTTGGCGGGATTACTAATCCGTCTCTAGGAGTTTAATTATTTAATAAATACAAGGGAAAACGCTGCCGCACATGTGTTTAATCAAAACGTCTGCGAAGACAAGAGCCGGAGAACTATTACAAAGCGTGATTTTCCGTTTACTGATAACAGTCTTCTTGAACAGTGTCAGAATAAAAGGATAACAATGCGGCAGCCGGATGATTCTATCTAAGTAATCGAAGTGAGGGAAAACCTTCTTTGACGTTCGACAAGCTCAACTTACCAGAATTTTGAGCTCGTTGTTTCCAGTATTTAAAATCGTATTCCAGATTATTTATTCTTTCTATCGGCTGACGTTCTAACGCTTTCAACAAACCGATCTTTATACTAGTCGTAAATGTCACTCCATATCTCTTCTCTCTTTTCAGTCGATGAGCGCTTTAATCATTTTTACTTTGTCCCCACTCTCACGCTAGAGCTGTTCTGTTCCTTCCCTTTCGTATGCAATCTTCTGGCTCGCTTGAATCTTTTTGAGTAAATGTAGCCGGTGGCTTTCTGTATCTTTCATGAGACGCTAGGTTGACTTATATTATGACTGCTTGTTGCTGCAGGTGGACACGAAAAAGTGGCTTGAACGAGTTGAAAAACGAATAAACTGCATTCAACGAAACGCACAACAGGAAAATTGCTCTTGTGGAATATAGCTCATTCCGTTTCCACAGCCAGATCTTGCACTAACGTCCTCTCCGCTGTCGAATACAGTGAAAAACGGGAATCGTGAAATTTCTGAACTAGCCCATGAATCAGAACTGAAAAAAACCCACTTACATTTCGTGGTCAAAAGTATCCTCATTCACCAATCATTTCTCGCTTGCTCGCTTGCGAGAGTGAAATTAAATTTGTGGCTCGAAATGATTAACATTTTGGTAATAAACTTCCGACGCTTTGATTGGATAAGTGCAGTCTCAAGGAAGGTTTTGTTCGTACTTGAGAGCGCACTTCGGCACTTTGAAGTTTTGAAGTTTCTCTGACAACTAAGTACGACTAGTCAAGATCAGTCAAGTGAAAAAGGACCTGTTCACATACAAGTTAGTCTCAAGTGCACTTCAAATGCACTTCAAGTGCACTTGAAAAGTCCAGTGTGAACCCACCTAATGCTTTTATGTAGACTTTGTTTTTAAATGGATTGACTAGTTGACATCCAAAAGACATCAGTCGCCATGAAAGTAAAAAAATACATGATTCCTACTGACCTTCAAATACATGAATTTAGATATTTACCGCATGAAAAAATACAGTCGGTATATTATGGGTTACAAAGCAACAAACAGCTTCTGAAGAAAACCTTGTACTTAGGTGCTATCTTGATGTTTCGTTACATTCTGAAGAACTTTTATAATCAAAGTATTATGGTACTTACATTTTCTTCAGTAAAACAAGGTTTTCAAAAGCATCTTCTTGTATGGATTCTAGGGAATTTCCAGAGAGATTACTACAAGAGGATTAAATCGAGTATATTAACAAATCGGGAATGTTACACAAACTTGATCCGAGCCACGCGAGGTTCTGCGATAGACGCAATTCTAGTTTTTTCTTTAACTTCTCCATTACTGAAAGTTAACAATGAGAAGAAATGTTAAAAAAGTAGTTCCTGACAAGCCTTAAACTTTGCCGATGCCTACAATTACATATAATGCGTCGCGAATGCATCGGTGCTAATTAGACGAGAAACGAGTAGTAAATTTGGTATCTCAGACTAACCATTGCAGAAACTTACAGCATCACCGCATTTGAAGGAATCCTGTCTGGTACTTTGTGAGTACCATTGCATTTGACTACGACTCTTTCAAGGCATTTCACTCTGACGTTTTCGCAAAATGGAGAACATTTACAATTCTGTGGGCACTGTGTACTTTGGCAGGACACGGCAATCCAAAAAAAACAAAATCATTCGACTTTGAACCACACGCATCATCAGTGACAATCTAAGTAAAAAATGAGTTCATCAATATATCAAGCCTCTCTAGAGGAATATCTATTTTTTAATTGTCACAAGAAAAGTTTCCTCGCTAAATATTCATTTTCCACAGCCGTTGAACTTTTCTTTTTTAAATTAATGAGCCCCTCATAAGGAAATATTTCATCAAACTTTATAGTTTTTGGATAAAGCAAGAAAGGCAGAGAAGACAAGCCTAATTTGAGCCAGAAAATAATCAGGCAATGTGTTTTACACCCATGACTGAAAAACTATTAATTAATTAAATTAAGCTTTTCGTTGCCATCAAAAATTTAAAAACAGTTAAATGAAATAAAGTTGAGTGAGCTGGCTACTTTTTAACTCGGTAAAGGTAACTAGCTAGCTACACCCAGAAACTTCAATCTCTAAAAAGCTTTTTGAGGATTTTTAGATTTACTTGAAATTACACCAAAATAAAAAGTCAATCCACCAGCCATTTTTTCTGTGAGTTTTACTTAGTTCTTAGAAGTGCTAATATTTTTAATAAAATTGTGAATTATTTCCTATATACTTCACAAAATTGCCAATCTCAGAATTTTTTTCCAGTTTGGTGGGTTTGGTGGGTTTTAGTATTTGTAACATATAAATACGGTTGATTTTCCTTTTGATTTTCATCATTGTTCGACTGTTTTTAATTTTTTGAGTTAAACATTTTTTGCTTTGTGGTAGTACATCACACTGCGGCTATGACGATAAAGTTATTTGGCTGCCCTCTAAACTATTGAAGGCCATCCTGTCTTTGAAGGTTCGTAGCCTTAATGATGTTAACCAATACACCCCAATTAAAAAACCCTCGAGTTCCAGTTCTATTACATATGTAAGTGAAATTAGAGAGAGAGAGAGAGAGAGAGAGAGAGAGAGAGAGAGAGAGAGAGAGAGAGAGAGAGAGAGAGAGAGAGAGAGAGAGAGAGAGAGAGAGAGAGAGAGAGAGAAATAATTGAGTATGGACTTATTCACACCCGCGTCCAAGTTCGTTCCCAGGTTTCTCTCCTACCCGTCCCTACGGAGCGAGAGAGACGTGTAGGAGAGAAAACCTGTGAACGAGGTTGATGTAAGTCAGGCGGTTATCAGGATATGTTCAATGCAGTTTTGTGAAATGTGACCTTAAATATGCAGGTTATAATTTAGATGGTTTGTTTTTACTGATCGTGGTCTGAGAGTATTCTCATTTCTGGAATGTTTCGAAACCAAGACATTTTTCTGAGACTAAAGGAAAGCGATTTCGGACGAAACGGCTTCTCACGAAATGTTTTTTGAAGTAAATTAAGATTTGAAGTTCAAAAGCCTGATTATCCTACTCATTTAAAAGCGGTCAACGTCCATGTACAATTTGTTCCTATTCTCACTTCTGCAAAAAAGGAATATAAATGTCACAACATGACTGTCTTCTAAAAGGAATTAACTAGATTATTAATAAATGTGATGAGTCTAACACAAAAACTATTAGTAAATTGAAATGCGCAATAGCATACTTTTAAGTTAATATCGCTTGGGACAGCAAGAGTTTGTAATTTTTGCAAACGTTAAATAAAATCACCAAAAAATTAGTTGCCACAGTAATTCATGCTTGCGAATTTTGCTTAACGTTTTTGGAAAAACGTTCTATCATCCGCAGTTTCCAAAACGTCATTAATTGAGCACCGAAAATAATAATGGTAGACGACTTAAGGTACAGCAATCTGCCGATTGTAAAGCTTAGTGTGGTTCGGTTGTTAATGGACTGTTAATGGACTGGAGACGTAATTTTTTTTGAATTTTTTCGTTTTATCTTCCTTTTAAAACAACAGCTTAGGTCTCATCTATCATTGAGCTTTCGTAACAGAAACGTTCGAATTCAGCTGCCCGTTCACACTTCTATATTGTCGTTTACAAGAGTTGCCAAATTCAGCGTGGGCATTTACGGCTAACTTCTAACTTTGTCAATTTATATCATCTTCATTTCTCTTTTATTTTGTTTATTGACACGCGGATATGTATCGTGGAGTATTCCACTCTAAGCCAACACTTACACGGAACAATTACCAAGAAGGTCACGGAGCTACATGTAGTTAACCTTTAAAGTAAAAACAATTGTGTAGCACTGAAGTATATTTCTCGTCAATTTGATTACAAAATCTTGTTTATGTCATCTTATCATGATGGTTATATATTTTCTTGAACCTTGTTCTTGTTTCATAATATACCACTGCACTCATTTTACGGTATACGTTTAAGATCACCCGTGATTGCTTTTTATATCTCTACTCGTCCGACTTGAATTTCTTTGACTATCTAGAGAATATTTGTTTGGAAAAAGTGTACGTGATCACCTACCACGAGCAATTTAAAGGAAACAAAGGTGAGACGAATCCGAGACAAACGTTAAATAAAATAATAAATAAATAAATCAATCAATCAATCAATCAATCAATAAAAAGAAAGCCTTTTTATAGTTAGCCGGCCTAGAATATTGAATGCGACAGGAAATCTTGTAAATAAGAGGCTAACATGGAAGATTAGTTTTAGGTTGGTGCATTTATCACCTAGTGTTTACCACTGGGTATGGCAACTTTGATATGAGTTAGCAAAAATAACACAATTGTCTGCAATATACAGAACAGTGCTCAATGATTATAGGATATGATTATCATTTATTACTTGTGCTTTTCCCTACCTTGCATTGAAATTCTCTTGATAGTTCTGACGTGATACTAAAGAGCACTGCATTTCAAAAAACGTTCCAAATATATAGTAGTCTTGAAGGTTCGCAACTATAAGTCATACCTAAAAAAAAATATATGATTTTTTTGTTGTAATTGAGACTGTTACTTAATAAGCTGCTAAAATCGAAGTGAAAAGATTACTCCAAGATGCATTTTTAAGAATTTCAGTGAAGCATTCCAATTCCTTATGCACTGGCTAGAGCAAGCAAAATCTTTTCACCTTTGAACACTATCATCTTGCCCTTTGCTAGTTGCGGCCTTTTCGCAGGTTATATGGTCTATTAACTGTTGCATGATCTCGCAGAGAGCAACGAGGCTTAAGCGGAACAAAGTGGTTGATAATTGGCCTGTTTACTAAGTCAAAATCTTGGTCTAAGAGGAATTTGAGTAAGGGTTCGAACCTGGTAAGGTTTTTTCAAAGTTGAGCTTTATCAGGTCAAATTTGGCAAAATGATTCTAGAGGCAGATTATACGTAATACATGAGTTCTTTAAGAGAAAAGGTAAACAGGTAAAAAAAAGGAACCATTAACTGACGGTGAAAGGATTCATTATGGGTTTGAAGGGCCATTTCGTGATTGGCAGAAATTTAGGTCCTCGAGACAATTGTTTATCACTTTCTTTTGGATAAAATCATGCCAAAGTTCATAAAATTAGTTAATTAGTATCTGCCTTTAGCGACTCCCTTTAGCTTAACTTAGAACAAAAGTAGCTGTTATACATATATATATATACCGACAAACTACAACCGACTTATTAAATGGCTGGCCTCCCGAAAAAAAAAAAAAGACGAGCAATACAGTTACAGGTTTAACAATGCGTGACAAAAATACAGATCGAAACGCACCACTCGCATTTATCTAGTCTTCACAGCCAGTAACATCACTGGTTATTTGACATACAGCCAGTATCACGGCGAGATCATTCTGGTTAACCGCAGCCCGGCCCTATTCAGCGCTACACTCCGCAGGACACGATCATATTTAACCCATTACCCACTGATGGCAACTATGGACCTACTCAACATTTGGATCTACTCAACCTCTGTGTTTGACTTCGACGTACTTTCAGTACAACGGCAAACACTACAAACAGTTACACGGTACAGCTATGGGCTCTCCAGTTTCTGTTGTCGTAGCAGAAATTGTTATGCAAAACATCGAGGAACAAGCCCTAGCTACCTACGCGCGAACTATACTTCTTTGGTTACCTTACATTGACGACGCATTCACTGCTTTACAAAAAGACGAAATCGACGATTTTCACGAAAACCTCTACAGATAGAAAGCGGACATACAGTTTACCAAGGAGATCGAGGAAAATAGTAAAATACCTTTTCTAGACTGCTTGGTCACTCGCGACAACAGCAATTTACAGAAAACCGACACGTACCGACCGATTACTAGACCAGCCATCGTACAACCCGGCGACTTCTCAGAAGGCTACGACTATATGGACTTTGACGAGACGAGCGCAACTAGTTTGCGACTCACCTGACAGCCTACAAGACGAGACTGACTTCCTAAACAACGTTTTTAGTGAAAACAATTGATTCTATCGCATGGGTACTGACAACCTTCCAATACACGTGTTACACACAAAACGGTAACCACTTACGACTACTACTTACTAATGTCAAGGACAAAGACAAACCGGAGGATAGACAGGGAGCAGTATATACAAGATCAAATGCTGTAACTGCAAGGCTATAGCGCGTTATTAGGGTCAAAATTAATAATGCAAACTTTTTTTTAAGATGACTTTCGAATTGCAACTCTTGTGGCATGATTAATTGCTAATAGCGGAGCTCCCGCGCGCGCGAAGCACCATGGGTAAGAAAATTTGGTAAACCATCCATCCCAGAAAATTTGGTTATGACGTAGCGTACGCCCGTCCGTACACACACTTCATGTAAGCCGATGTCAAATGTCACAATAGATCTTGCGCAACTTGACTAGCCTCTTAGTTATGTAAGCCATCCGTATGAGTACGATTAGATTGACAGCTGTCAAAATCAGACATCCGCTAACAATTATCACATGACCGTCTCGCGGGCTCAGATAAAAGACCAGTCGTTTTGCCCCTATATATAAGCTGATATAATATGTCACACTTACCAATTCAACATAAAAGCGAAACTACGCCGGGCAAGGCTGTCAGTTGGCTGACAGTCCTTTAAAGTTACATTGGCAGGCCAAATTAAGTTAAATTGACAGCTTTCAAAATGGGACATGTGCAGACCGCTATCAGAAAACTAATAACGAGGGCTCAGGTTCGCTCAGGTACACGATCTGGCATTTTCCACTACATGCCGGACGGAAATGTCCTACTCAGACTCGTAGTCTGTTAATTCGAATATTCGCCATTCTAATTAAGGTTAATTAACAGCTGTCAAACTAGAGTATACGCTGACCATCATCACCTGAGTGGATCGCGGGCTCATTTTTCTATCTATTGAGGTCACGTAGTGTTTAAAGTTTTGCGCTGATATTTTATTTGATCACGGGCTCAATTCCAAGCCCCATAGCTTTATAAAAAATCTATCTATCCTAGAAAATTCGGCAATCACGTGACCGTACACCGACCACCCGACCCTCCGTCCGTCCGTACCACAGGCATACCAATGTTTAATCTCACACTTTCTAGCTAGTTTGGGAGCCTGCAACCTGATATTGTACATCCATGTTTTGATTAATTGACAGCTGTCAAAACAGTGTTTCTGCTGACCAGTATCGCCTGACCGTATCGCGGGCTCAGTTATCGACCCTCTGAGTTCGAGTAATATTTTGAAGGTATTCGCTGACAAGTTGCTACTTTTCAAATGATCGCAGGCTCAAGTTCAATTTTTTTAAAATGCATATGAAATAAGTCGTGTTTCATTAGCCGCACTTTTAAAATGTTGATTACGAACTGATCTCGGACACGAAAATTCAACCGGCTTTTACATTTACATGCAGGGAAGGCAATCGCTTTTGACTTTTCTCACTGTCACGCGTTGATCACGCTCTACGTCCAATTTTTATGTTCTGATTGGTCAAAATTTGACAGGTGAGATTATGCGGAAAATTTTTGCATCGTCTGGAAACTTGCTTACTGATAGCTGGAGCTGAGAGAGTTTTGTGTCATCTTGTGATATTTTAAACTGTCTTTTTCTACTTGGTGTACAAAATGAAATACAGCTGCTATCAAGATTGTTCTTTAATTCGTGGCTGGTTCGTTTATTTCGCTTTTTGTTGACAAATGCACCGCTTGTCAAAGTCATTAGAAATCCGATTTCGGATGGCATCGTTTTCAAAAATGAGCTGACTCACTTGCCCTTGCTTCAGGCGTAAGAAGGTTGAAAAGTCTGAAGCGATTCTGGAACACTTGATGACCTTCAGAAGCAGCATCTCGACTGGTAAGCTTGAGCCATTATTGTTTTTGATGTTTTTTTTTTTTCGGTTTCCTCAGGAAGTCAAGCGTATGGTTTATGCGGCTTAAGTTAAAACACGAGCAATGATCTAACCTACAATAGTATCAGGTTTAAAAAGCCTTTAGACATTTTTTGACCCGCAAATTCAAAGAAAAGGTTCCGAAGATTATTTAGTTATGATTTTGGCTGTAAACAGAAAGCTCTGAGCGATTTTCTTGCCTCGAGTTCATCTTGAAAAAGAGCGAACACCGGGAAGCCGGCTTAAAACATAAATAAGCTTATGCTTGCCTGACTCATGATTTTCTGAGACACTTTCCTCTCAATACTTCTCTTCGTGAATGAAAATTATTTTCTCTGTGCATGTTTCACCGAATTAAACCTATTTTATTGATTGTTAGTAGTCCCTCTCGCAATTTTCATCGCTGCACCGGTTGTTTCCAGTCGAACATAAACATTGCATGTAGGAATACTCAAAACGCCGCGCGTAAATATCACTCGCTTTTAAAGATTACACTACAAAATCATACACAGTTTAATGAATAAAGGGAAGTAAAACCTAAACATAACAATTTCTCTATCATGTTGAAGCGTAAATGGTAACGCTTTTAATCGCACTGCAAATTTGGTGCCTGTCAAAAGTGAGAACCCGTCCGGCTGGCCGAAAAGTGATTTTGGAAATTTTTTTATCGTTTTCATTAAAAGCCCATAATTATTACCTCGCATATCACATAGGACCAGATTTTTCTAACAGAAAACGTTTTATAATTCAATGCTATAATTTGTTGTGCAAAGGAAGCGCGTGCTTTGATCGTCGTGGATATTGAATGAGTGCAAATTCTCTTGCAAAATTGTGAAAAACTGCAGAATTATAAGTTTCAGTAGGGCAAAAAAGAACAAATTCTGTCCGAGGTCTGTGTACTGTTTACCTGAGACGTGATGAGAAAAAGTATGTTTAAAAGGCTGGTTTACACGCCACCAGATTCGTCGCCAAGATTTACTAGTAAACTAAACTTGTCAAACAGAAAAAATCCGGCCTGATTTTTATTTTGGCCTTTCTTTTAGACAGAGGAATGCAACTTGTAAATTGGCTGCCACCAAGGACTATCGTGGCGCATGTGTTTCTTAAAATTATATTTCGGGGTTGTCCAATTATCCATAGTCTCTCTAACGGAGCAATGTTGGAGAGACTGGTGAATGCCACATTATGATGCTACAGCTAATGCAAATGCAATACACGAATAGGTCTATTTGTTTTCCAGGCCTAATCTACTGTGATCGAACATGATTGCTATTTTTCGCTGTACAAATAACTTGATGTAAAATTTGTTTCACTCTTGGACGGTCGAATTCTGATTTTTCTCTAAAATCACTCAGCCTTTGCCTCAAAAGTCAAATGAATGTGCCCTGATCTGTGGATTACAAGTTTATTGTTAGATTTAAATTATGAATTTATTAACGGGAGCTTCGCTTTTAGCCCTGGCTAAATCTATATATTGTAGTTTCTTTTGACATTTTTTGCGAAAACTTGCTTCTTTCTGCACGTTCCATGGCGTACAAGTGTTTTTCTTTACCATTACTTTCCAATTGCAACTCTTGTTACATGGTTAATTGCCAATTAAGCTTTAAGTTTTAAGTTTTTAAAGTATCACGTGACATTTCAAGACTGGAACGCCTGGTTGAGTTTTTGCAGAAAATTTGCGTGGTAAGTTTATTCGCAGCAAATTTGCGGTAAGACATGTATTTCAATAGTAATTCGATGCTGGTATTTTTTATCGCTTGCGGCTGTCTTACGTTGATGTATTAGAAACAGAGCTTTATAAAGAATGTTTATGGTAAGACTTTTGATGTTTCGGAAATAATCTTGCGTGTAAAGTCATTCTTATGTTCGGAAAATACCTGCGTATGTTTATGTCTCAAGCCAAGAACCGTGCAGAAAGAAGTAAGTTTTCGCAGAAAATGTGAAGAAAAACTTAATTGGCAGTTAACCATGTAACAAGTGTTGCCATTGGAAAGTAATGGTAAAGAAAAACAATTGTACGCCATGGAACATGCAGAAAGAAGCAAGTTTTCGCAAAAAATGTCAAAAGAAACTACATTAGCAATTAATCATGCCACAAGAGTTGCAATTCGAAAGTCATCTTAAAAAAAATTTGCATTATTAATTTTGACCCTAATAACGCGCCATACAAGGCCACTTACATTGGTGAAACCGGCAGAGACCTTAGCGCCCGACTGACCGAACACAAACATCTACGAGAACTGGTGACGTCAACAATTACTGAGCACCATTTAGAGACAAAAGATCAACTTGACTGGGACTCTGCGTTATGTATTACGTATTCTATAGACTATTATCAAAGACTTCACTTTAGAAAGCTGGTTTACTAACTTAGAGCAAACGTCACTGAATCGTAGTTAACAGTTAGGCATGGTACAAAGGACTCATTGACGGAATCAAGCAAAACTAACTACGAGAGATTGATTGGACAACTGACAATTTGATTAACAATAAACGTCTTTTCAACGGCGACAACGGACGGATCGAAACAAACCAATGACATTACGAGTCCTCATAGCCAATAACATCACCTCTTAACTGACAGACGACCAATAACATCGTTGTTGACAGTTCCCCTTTCTCAATCAGTTAAAGCCCGACAGATCAGATTCCTTAGCCATTGTCTTCGGCGCCCCCAGAAGGGCCTTATTTCTAAATACGCTCTGTACCACCCGACACATGGTAAACCAAGACCTGGTGGGGCTAATATTAGTGATCTGATGTGCTTATATGTACTATTCAACCAATATGTAACAAAAATAATCAATCCCAAAAATTTCCCCTTTCTCACGAAATTCGTTCTTTCAATTGGCGGAGGACAGCAAAGCTTGGGAGCACATGGAGGTCAACTGTTGGCACCACTGGGGACCCCCATGAGCGCCTCAGCCGAGCAGGGAGAACCAGGCTTTTCCGGGGCGGAAGAAGTAAACTGAGCACCCGAGAAGGAAAACTCGTGGACGGTGTCCTTTTAACCTTCTGACGTGCCCTATCATTTAATATTAGAAAAAAAGAGCATGTCTCCCAGTAATTGCTTACTTATAACTCCTTGGTGAACGGTGCAAATTTCAGAGTATGTGCAATAGATATCACACAGCATCGAAGGGAGCCTGGGAGGAGACGTAAAATTTGTGTAATGGGATTGGGTGGCTGTCCAGCTAGCGTATTACATTTCGGTGATTTAGGTTTTTCTGCAAAGAGGTGAAGCTAATCTTGATATTCGCTTACCTTTTGGTTCCTTCTCGCAAATGCTTTTAATTAAGGGTTACCAAATTAAATGGGCGATTTCTGCCAAATAAAAAAAAAGGGATAGTAGTAAAGTAACCAAGAATTCACCTGAAAGATTTTCGAATTCACTCCCCCGGCCTGCAACCGGAAAGTCTCTATTGCCTCTTAATGTTCAAGCTGGGAGCAATTGAAGAGCAAGGGTAGGAGCACTCGCCTGCCATGTCATTGCCATGGTTTCGAATCGCGACACGTGGGTTGGTCTATTTTCTTGATTTGTGAGGCATTTCTTCCATTACAACGGTCTATTCCAACTTATTCACTTTCTATTTATTTATCTTCCTTATAACTAGGTCATCCTAGAATGAATTGATTGGGAAGAGCACGTGCAAGCAACGTGAAAGAGCTGTTACGGAACAACACAAATAATAAGAAAACTGAAGAACTTTGCCGGCTATAGAGTTAGAAAGCACTTAGTGGAGTCACTGATGCTGTTAAAACTCGACTATTGTGACACTGTCTATTACCCTTTGCTGGAATTTCAACTAAAACGTTTCCAACGTTTCCAGCCAGTAGCTGCTACTTTTGTCCTGAGTAGGTATGTAAATTATATTAACGACATTGTTAAGATAGGGTGGTTGCAGGTAAGACAGCGAAGCGACTTCCACGTTCTCAAACTTGTTCACAAGGCTTTACACTCCCCCAGCTGGCCGTCTTACGTACCACTAGATACAGTTAAACATCTGCGATCTTTGCGGTCAGCAGCAGCAACAAAGTTAATGGAGAAGGACACCTTTCAAGGCTCTGCTGCCAAGTTATTTAATGTTCTTCTGGCAAATATTAGAAACTGTAGAGATTTCAAAGTACACTGTAGGGAAGTTAATGCCTACCTATTAAGTAACATTTGTAAATAGTTTGTAAATTGCAGATAGGGTTGTATTACTATTACTAATCTCTATTACATTTTTACAATATCCGATACTATTGCTTTTCATAATGTAGATTTCATATTTTAGTTTTGCAGTATATTGTAGATGTCATGCTTTATATTGTAGCGTTTTAACAGGTGAAGAGCCACTAGGTGGACACACTGTTATTAAGCCATTGTTAATGCTCTCAACCCATAACCCCTTAGATAAAGCAAGTAACTAGACCAGAATTATTATGGGGAAAAAAGGGGTAAGGGATGAAGTACTCCAAATATGGACAGCAGGTCACTTTTCTCTACATATTGGTGTAACAGTCCGAAATCTACAAGGGGAGAGGTGATAATCCTCTCTAGGGAGTGATAATCCCCCAGGATAGTGAGAGGTGATAATCCTCTCTTGGGGGTGATAATCCCCCAGGATAGTGAGAAGCTAGGTGATAATCCTCTCTAGGGGTTGATAATCCCCCAAGGTTGTGAGTGGAGGTGATAATCCCCCTTGGGTACTGGAGAGGTGGAAAGACCTCTCTAGATGTCTAATTCCCCGGTTTAAGGAGTGACAAGAGTCTATGGGGCAAAGTGTGACCTGTATGGGAGCACTTCATCCCGAACCCATGTTTATTAATTGCCAACGACTCTCAATACAGATATCATCACTAATTTAAGCTAGGATTGCGTGCCTGCTGCCCGTCAGGAAAAACCCTCACTTATTTTTGAGGGAAACCTGAACCCTCCCGAAAGCAGAGCCAGACACTTAACATGAACCTCGAGGGAGAGAGGTTAGACGAAAATGTATTAATAGAAGTTGTAAGTAAATGACAATTAAACTTTTATCAACTTAATAATCAAAATAAGGCCCAAAGTAACTAAGTGCACAAGCATGTTACGATGCCGGGTACGATGATTCCCCTCAGTAGAAAACTCACCTCTTTTCTGCCATATCTTCTTGATAATTGCCAATTGATTCAAAGTATAAACAACAAAGATCAGTCGTTCGTATGACTGCAAAAAGTATAAGCAGCTTCTTAAATTTTTCAACAAGAGAAAAGACCTCATCTATAAAACCTTAAGAAAACCAGCAGAGAGAATCAAGCAGTAATAAGGGAGGGTGGGATGGGATTTTGTTCCACGAAGAGAAGAATATGAAGTGCTATTTTGCTGAGCTAGGCGCGAAAATATAGGCATCAACTGTACATGTGATAGCTGGCATCTAATTGGCTGAGCGAAACAATTAGTGTGACAGGGGTCACATGCGGGAAGTGACCCCTGAAAGGAAGTGAGCTGATTCCACTACTGGTAAGGACGGGTTTATGGTTATCACATTAACTCCAATTTATACTGTTGTATAAATTAGCTTTAATGCTCTCAACCCATAACCCCTTAGATAAAGCAAGTAACTAGACCAGAATTATTATGGGGAAAAAAGGGGTAAGGGATGAAGTACTCCAAATATGGACAGCAGGTCACTTTTCTCTACATATTGGTGTAACAGTCCGAAATCTACAAGGGGAGAGGTGATAATCCTCTCTAGGGAGTGATAATCCCCCAGGATAGTGAGAGGTGATAATCCTCTCTTGGGGGTGATAATCCCCCAGGATAGTGAGAAGCTAGGTGATAATCCTCTCTAGGGGTTGATAATCCCCCAAGGTTGTGAGTGGAGGTGATAATCCCCCTTGGGTACTGGAGAGGTGGAAAGACCTCTCTAGATGTCTAATTCCCCGGTTTAAGGAGTAACAAGAGTCTATGGGGCAAAGTGTGACCTGTATGGGAGCACTTCATCCCCACAAATACCCCAAAGGGGTATTCCCCATAGACGAACAACAGGAATTGTAGGGCTATTTCCAGAGTCAAATGTCACTTGAAACAATGGTCACATGGTACTTGAACATTGCGTGTAAGATTAGACTGGGTAAATGTCCCATCGACTAGGTATCAGCTGAGGATTTAACCAGGAACAGCAGCAAGTTGGTCTGGGGCCTAAGACGTCCTCCACAGCAGATGAGGAGATATGCAATAACAAACAACAAAACATAGGATCAGTCTGTGAATTAACCACAATTAGTTGACTAATTACACAACAGTGGATGCAACTGGTGTATCTATCAAGTCAGGGCCAGATACTGAGATGTGAGAACCCAATATATATTGACAAAATTTTTAAACAATTCCTTATCAATAAATCGGAATACACATGCTCATGGTTGTTGTTTGTAAGCTACTAAAAGTAACTGTATAATTTATGGTTTCAACCCAATTATTGAAACAATGACGATAGTACATTCCGAGGGCCCTTGGGGACAACCACAAGAAGAAAGGTTAGCTCCGAAAGAGAGGACTCACCCAATGAGACCATTATCACGCAACAACAACACAACAACCAGGCTAAAGAGAGGTCCTAATCCTCTCTCTGGGGTCCTGATCCTGGTCCTGATTTTTTTTTTTTTTTTTTATATATATTATTTATTTTCGTATTTTTTTTTTGTATTTTTTGTATTTTTTTTAATCTTTTTTTATTATTATTATTATTATTTTTTATTTATTTATTTTTTTTGTATTGTTTTTTTTTTTTTTGTATTTTGTATTTGTATTTGTATTTTTTTTTTTTTTTTTATATCTGCGCTTATATGTTGTCCCCCTGGGGACAACCACAACAGGCCATCAAGTCCCCAGGCTACAGAGAGGTCCTAATCCTCTCTCTGGGATCCTAATTCCCAGGCCCCCTGGGGACAACCACAACAAACCATCAAGTCCCCAGGCTACAGAGAGGTCCTAATCCTCTCTCTGGGATCCTAATTCCCAGGCCCCCTGGGGACAACCACCACAGACCATCAAGTCCCCAGGCTGCAGAGAGGTCCTAATCCTCTCTCTGGGATCCTAATTCCCAGGCCCCCTGGGGACAACCACAACCAGCCATCAAGTCCCCAGGCTACAGAGAGGTCCTAATCCTCTCTCTGGGATCCTAATTCCCAGGCCCCCTGGGGACAACCACAACAAGCCATCAAGTCCCCAGGCTACAGAGAGGTCCTAATCCTCTCTCTGGGATCCTAATTCCCAGGCCCCCTAAGGACAACCACAACATGACATCAAGTCCCCAGGCTACAGAGAGGTCCTAATCCTCTCTCTAGGATCCTAATTCCCAGGCCCCCTGGGGACAACCACAACAAGCCATCAAGTCCCCAGGCTACAGAGAGGTCCTAATCCTCTCTCTGGGATCCTAATTCCCAGGCCCCCTGGGGATAACCACAACAAGAAAGGTGAGCTCTGAACGAGAGGACTCACCCAATAAAAACATTATCACACAACAACAACACAACAACCAGGCTAAAGGGAGGTCCTAATCCTCTCTCTGGGGTCCTGATCCCTAAGCCCTGAGAGGTGGTAATCCCTGAAAATTGTAGCTTATTGCTGGTCTTTACATGACGTCACTATCCTCCCGAGATTTTTAGTTTCACGATGCATTAGAGCAGCTGAAAACTAATTTTCATACAAATTTTCGCTTCAAAAGGGTTCTTGGTTTTGTGATAGAATACGCTTGAATTTCTAAGCTTTTGCGTGACGCGGAAGTTACATGACCGCCAAAAGAGCTGTCATGTAGGTTTAAAAAATGACTTATTTTAGGAAATTTGCTATCTAAACAGTTCATGTATTAGAAAAAGTATTACTTTCATGTTTATGAGTTTCTCGAAGGATAAATTCACCCTTTTGTAGCAAAACTCGGTAACAGATGTTTCTGTTGGTTTCCGTCTGCCATGTTGCATGGCGTCTCCATACAAATCTCTATAAGTTTAGGGAAAACAATTGAACGGATATCTCGTATACGAAATATTCCTCTGACCTGAATCTTGGTGAGGGTCTTTGTATATGTACCTCCTTTCACTTCAAAGATGCTGGACTTTATCTATTGAACGGTTTTGATTTTTATTTTGATCTATTTTGAATGGCGTGACACTGAAAACTAGCAATAATTCCTCTTTATGATCCAGAGAACGAAGGAAATTTTTGATTTTCGAATACTGTAAAAACGCGTCTTTTTAAAGGAGCAGTCTGCACGTGCGAAGCATGAAACCGACCTTGACGATTTTCTGTCATGTGTCATTCTCAACTCATAATATGTTAGATGTGAAAAACTGAAATTCAATCCATTATTTGAAAAAACCTCGAAGACCCAATCGTCACAGATTTGCTTTTAACAGTCCGTATTCTTTCTTACTCCATAGTAAGAGCATAATAAAAGCACGGACATGCATACTTGAATCCCCGGGACTTGAATAAAATGAATTTCAGAGGCTGCGGCGCCAAGTCCCTCTTCATAATAATAAGTGAACTCAAAAATAACTTTCCATGTCTGGAAGCGCTCAGTACAGTCACATGCACACAATATTGCAAACACAGATGTCGTTCGAGGCACAATATAATAAGAATATTAAGTTAACTATCGATAAACCAGAAAAATACCGCACCTGAATCATGAGAGAGCAACTCTGATCCCAAAGGAAGACCCACTGGGCTAAGATGATTTGCTGCGGAGGAACCTTGAGTGTGAAGTGCCAGCCGAAAGAGTCGAAACGGCTAAAGTGACGGTACATGCGAAGGGATATCGAAAGTTCAAGAAAAGGAGAAAGCAGCGACATTCGAGAGGAGGGTTACGCGATTGTAGATCAATGTTCCAAGGACGGAGTTTGACCAAGAGCGGCAGTGCAACATCTCTTCGTGGAAGGTCTGTCCAGAAAAAACTCAAACGCGTACGGCTTATATGCAGGTAGAAGATCAAGGTAGCTCTTCCTAAACGGTGATCTCGTCATTACAGCTTAGCAAAAAATTCCAATTCATGAAGAAAAAATCCAGGCTATAAGTAACAAACATTTTGTTCCACGAAGAGAAGAATATGAAGTGCTATTTTGCTGAGCTAGGCGCGAAAATATAGGCATCAACTGTACATGTGATAGCTGGCATCTAATTGGCTGAGCGAAACAATTAGTGTGACAGGGGTCACATGCAGGAAGTGACCCCTGAAAGGAAGTGAGCTGATTCCACTACTGGTAAGGACGGGTTTATGGTTATCACATTAACTCCAATTTATACTGTTGTATAAATTAGCTTTATTATTATTATTTGACCCATCTTTTAAATTGCATGAAGAACATTTTACTTTTCACCTACAGTACAAACATTCTGGTACGTTCGCTAACCGCAAATGTGAAACAACATTCTTACCCCCAAAATCCGAAAATGTGCGACTCTTTTCTAGTAACTGTATTTAAAATGCAACTCCACTGATTGTTGTCAATCCAGCCACCCCATCCAGCGGCACATCCCCATTAGCCTCTTATAAGAAAGTATCCCCTTGGGATTTCGACCCATTTTTTGCAACTATGTAAAACTTCAGAGGGAAGTTAATACAAAGAATAAAGATAAAGATAACATAACATAATATGAATCTTGTGTTCAAAACTCGGGCCATAGATACAATGCGATCAGCCAATTCCACAGAGTATGATATTTGAATACGCATGTCATTTTTAATTATTACCACCTTTCTTAGCTTAAAGTCCTTTAAACAATGGAAAATATTTATCATCCTTCGTTATATATTTCTTTCTCTAATTTTATTAAATTATTATTGGCTTGTTTTATTCATTTTTAATAACAAGTTGTAAAAGACAATTTCCAACGAGTTGTTAAACAGATAAACTGTGAAAACACTATAAGGGAATCATCATGGGCTGAATTAATCAATTACAACAACTTAAAGCAAAAATCTGTCTTAAAGTTCACTAAAAAATGAAAAAATGTTTCTTCCAGTTGGGTTTGAAGTCACATCTCTATCAATTGAACTCCTCGATCAAAGGCTGCCTTAGCGCGTCATGTGGTCGCAATCTTCGACCAAAGAAAGTCAGACGGCAAAAGAAGCTGGCAATCAGTCTTTTGATATGAAAAAGTCCATTGTAAATGAAATGAGTGCAAATGAACAGACTTGGAAACATCGTTTTGCGGAAATACGATGCGTAGAGAACCCCTTTACCTGAAAAATATAAAGGAAATCATGGATTTTCTTTGTGTCGCAGTTTTAAAACTATTGAAAAGATTGCCGGGATACTTATGGCTATATTTAGCAAAACTTTTCCTTCAAAGAGAAATTTTTAATTATCTGTCGTCCCAATCTATCATCACTTAACAAACGTAACGAACTTGTATCTTCTTGCTGCCACAGAAACAAAGCGTTGCTATGTAACAATTAAACATTTAAATTTAAATTTTCCCCAACAATGTAATCTCAAAGTATATAGTCGATGGTTATGAATATTCTTATCATTAAAATCTCCTGAGGAGTGAGAGATCACGAAACAGGCTTGTCGGGATGAAAGTGTAGTTTTTTCCTACTTCCAATATATATATATATATATATATATATATATAGGTTTGAACTTGAAATCCGTAAAACAGTGCTCAATACATAAAGTATATATATATATATAAAGTATATATATTGTATATATATTGTATTATATTTCAATAGTTTTAAAGTATATATATATAACTTGTGAATATATATTGCGAACTTATAAAATAAAGTAGTATATAGTCCACTCTGCTCTGTTCTCGGACATCTTTACAGTGGCGGATCCAGGGGGAGGGTCCGGGGGGTCCGGACTTCCCCTTTCAGACCTGACGCTTGTTTGAGACTGAAATTCTTACATCAACAGGATCGTACATCACTTTTAAACTGGCTCAGTTTTTTTAAATGAAACGCTCATAGCATTTTGCCAATAAACTTAATTCCAGGGATGTGACTCAAAAATTTCATTTTGTGGGTACCTCCTTAGTCTCCTATGATTAGTTCGCCTCTGCTCGCAAAGCAGCATTTACCGCGCCAACGGTGACCGGCGTTCACAGATTGAGGAACACGTGGTCGTCTCTGCTTTCTCTCCTGGTCGACAATTAACGAGTAGAATTCAAGTACACGGTAAGGGGCCAAGGAGCATTTATACCGTGCAACCGTGACTGGTGGGAGGGGGTGTGGGGGAGAAGTAATTTGCCACGAAAAAGTTAACAGTCCTTTCTGAAAGTTAGGAGCTTTAGCACCGCCACTAAGTGATGTACTACTTACAACGAGTCAAATAAAAGGAACAGGAAATCAGGGACCAACCCTGGGTGCTCGTTTACCAAGGCTGCCGTCCTATAGAGGTCCCCGCTGAGAAATAGTTGACTGTATTACAGTGAAAAAATTCAAACCAATTTTGCCTCAGAAAACATTTCTTCAAACACCGTAACAACCTTCCTATTGGTTTGACTGTCAAGAAAAGTTGCGTTGTAAAAGAATGTTTAAAAGCAGATGTTACCTAAAGCGACCAGGATTATAGAACTGTTGAGGACGACGAAAAGGATGTTTATGATTAAGGAATCATTTCCTTGATGATCTTTTGTCCCATCACAAGTGCTGTAAATTGCTCCAAGACAAACGTCAAAGAAAACAACCCATAGCACAACGTTCTGTAGTAAGTCCTCAAACTTGGTCTTTATCGGACGGAATAAGGTATAGGTCACACCAAATACACTCACAACCAGCAAAGTCAGTCCAATCTGAAATACTCGATCAGAACCAAAAAGGAAAATTAACGAGATTAGTATCAGTTTGCGGTACATCTCGGTTACCTCCCAAAACCAAAATTCGTTCTTATAGTTTTCAAAAAAGACTTTTAATCCGAAAGCAAGTTCTTCATTTCGCTGCGATTTTCGGTATTTGTAAATAAGAAAGAGCATCAAAATAGGAAATCCAACAGGATACACGGAAAACACTGCGGCAACTGGCCAGAAGATCTTGTGTTGGGCGGTAAAGCACTGGAGGGAGTAGTCAGCTTTCAGAAGAGAGATACATTGGTTCTTGTGATCCGTGAAGCAATGCGTCACGCATGCGCCTGGGAGGGGAATGATTTGGATGATTGTTTTACTTGTCACTGGGTATGAAGCCAGCAAAAACAGGAAAATGTTCCGGTAACAGGATTTCTTCAAGCACGAAACTTCACATAGCTTTTCGCCATTGGACCAATCCTTCCTCTTGTTGATTCGTCTTTTTTTCAGAAAGATGTAAGCCAGAATGATAGAAACCACAAAAAAATTAACTGAAAGAACGAGAATGAACTTCAAATATGCATTTAGTCGCAGTTGAGAATTGATACAGCTTATCGGAGCAAACTGAAAAATATTTCCTTCAAACACCTTCAGAAATTGTCCCATTGGGATCAAAGCTACTGGCCATTTCACTCTCGTCAATGCCGTAAAGATACCGGAAATAACTTGATAAAATCCTATAACGATTTTAAAACACGACATAATGACATCTGCGAGAGTACGATTATTGTCAGTTTGTTTCGAGTCGCCCCAAAAAATCATTAGGAAGACAATAACAAACAAAGCCACAACCAGAAAGGATGAGACGCTAGCAACTGCAAGACTCGGACATTTTATGCACGTGCTAAATCTTAGGTAGTAGCCACTTCTGCAAATAGCACACAAGTTTCCCTGGTATCCCTCATTGCAATCTGAGTCTATTCCACCCTTGCAAGACCCAGCATACGGACATTTCACTGGCTTTGGAAGAGGCATGATAAATCTGGAGTAGTTCTGATTGTAATCAGCTTCGTATGAATGGATGTTTTGCACGAAATTCTCATAAAAGTTGCTGTTACTTTGATTGGTCCACTTCCAGTAATAGTTAGGTGCAAGTATTGCTGTGTCGTTGACGCAATTGATGCCGTGAGCTGGACATTCTGAACATGGACCAAAACGATCCAAGCGGTAAAACCCTTCAAGGCATCTGCAAGCACGATAACCAGCGGATTCATTGGAAAGCGTACCTAGAAAAAGATAGTAACATTTTCTGTCAAAATATATCCTGCTGACAGAAACTAGAGTAATGTCACAGCGTGACATTACAATGCTTAGGGGTAGGAGGTCACCCGGCTTAAAAATAGACGATTTACATCTGATAGTGACAATGAAATTAACATTATGTTTACGTTGACAAACAAATAGCATATTTGAGGTTTTAGTTGTGTGGGGCATTTAAAAATAACCAGTTGACGTCCGGCATTTAAAATTTAAGTGGGTAATGAATATGAGCGAAAAAGTCGGGAGAATAGGCCGAGGGCTGTAGAGAGTCAACCTTTAATCACACGGCAGAGAAAATTTGCGGGAAAGTAACGTTTTGCCTGATAATTTTTTCATGATTTAAAGAGAGACATGACATGACGTCATCAGTCTTGTGATCAAAGCGTTTCAATGTTTTAGTTAGTTTTTAAAGTACCTTTTTTGTCAGAAATTGGCACGTTTTTGCGTTGTTTCTCAACAATTCTTTACACTGTATTGTCTCTGAGTAATTATTATTTCATTTTCAAAGCAGAATCAAACGAAAACTGAGACAGAAGTTTAAAAGTTGCGTAAATTGACCGATATTGCCAGTTAAAGTCGAAAAGGAGACCTACTCTTGAGACTTTTGTAAAATCCTTTTTTAACTTAACTGTTTGTTTGCCTAAATAAATGTTCAACGTTGTTAATAAAGGAGAACGTTGGCCATATAGTTTTTCTTCATTCCGGGGAGAGGGGTCATGTAGCAGCTCTTCTAACCCTAAAAGCCAAATGACTTGCTACGCTAAAACAATGGAATAATGATGAACAATGTTGTGTTACTGTTTTCCCCGACCGATGAAAGGACACCTTACGGGTAGGGAGAGAATCGTATGGTCATACGGTTCAGTCGGTAGCCGCGCGACCGATAGTTCATAAATTTCCTAAACGTTCCCTGGCATGGACCAGGCATGAAAGAGTATTAATGGGTTTATTGTGAGCTTTATGTCTATCTTCGATCACTTAAAAAGATTTAATCCTACAGGGAAATTAAAAAACAACGAAAACGTCATCCCTGAAAACTGTCAATCACTATAGAGAAAGAATATACATCTGTTTTAAACTCGAAGGAAAGGGTCAAAGAAGTAAATTGTACATTGCAATACGTCTGTAAATAACAAAGTTTGGATGTGTTTCGTCTAGTCAATACGTTAATGGTCCAAATCGTAATGATTAATGTTTCCTACCGTACGGACATGCCCAACAGTCCGAGGCACGTTTACCAGGATGTCGCTCTATTGATACGTAGGTTCCAATGCTACAGTGCTTGCAGGTTACCTGTCCCATTTGGTCCTGGTAAAAACCTCCTTAAGATATGATAGCAATGAAATCATTTATTAAAACGTATTTCTTTATAAATATGTGCTGCAATATAATGGTGTCCTTGGAAAGCGATACTGGGTGGGACGTCACCTGTTTGTGCCTGCGATAAATACATTACTGTAGCTGCATCTAACGCCCTCAATTTGTTTTTTCAGTTGAATCGTTAGGGGTGAAGTGTTTTTCAGAACAGCCGCTTAAGGAAAATTATTCCACATTAGATTCACATATTGCATTAATTTCTTACGCGGTTGCCTACTCGTCAAAACGGCTTCCAAAATCGTGCATGATAAGGTTTTTTTCTCTTTTAACAGCGGCAGGCTTAGCTTAGTTGGTAGAGCCTTTGACTGCAGAGTGGAAGGTCGTGGGTTCCATCTCCGGGGCAGGATCAATACTCGGGTTCTTAAAATAACTTAAAAATGAAGGTGCTACCTTTGTCCTCCCTGTCAACCGCTAACAAGTACGTAGTACACGTATTGTATTTCATAGCAATGTAATCTCACTTACCAGCAGGGCACGCCTTGCAAGAGTCATCCAGAGATTTCAATCCGTCTTTGCAAAACGTACAATTCCAGCACACTGAGTTGAAAAAATGATAATGGGGACATGGATGGCATATAAACCCTGATTTTCTAAAGCTCTTTAAACCATAAGCCACTTCATCCTTTACAATGGTGTAAAAAGTGGTGGAAGGAGCACAGTCCCTGAAATAAGAGAATAAAAGAGATCAGAAAATTCTCTTTCGAAAAAACCACGTGTTGGGTTTGATTGCAGAGGCTAATGAATACAGTTAGGAATATGACACATTTCAAGCCATAATAGTCAGGGTTTCACGTTCTTTAGTTACTGCACTTCCCTTCCCCCCCCCCTCCCGCAAAAAAAAATAAAACGCGAATTCTGAAATTCAAAAGCCAACTGACGTTTGCGTTTTTCTCTGCCGTAAGTAAACTAAACGGACCTCTCAAGAAACAGAAGATTACTTTAACACGTTTAAACGGTCATTGTTTGTGATTGGTGGATTTTGATCTGTTTTGTGTGTTTCTTTCTTTCAAGGTTCGTTGTTTGTGATCGTAATGATGATTAACGGCAGCAAAAAACGCAATTGTGAAGGCGGCACGTATTCCCCTTTCGTAAACGGTTCTTACCAATTTTAACGGTCGATGCCACCATTGGTATCCATGGCCTTAGTAATGATAGATGTGACATATTCCCTGGATTAAGTTACAGTAGGGCAAATTTAGAGAGAGAGAGAGAGAGAGAGAGAGAGAGAGAGAGAGAGAGAGAGAGAGAGAGAGGGAGAGAGAAAGAGAGAGAGAGAGAGAGAGAGAGAGAGAGAGAGAGAGAGAGAGAGAGAGAGAGAGAGAGAGAGATTGCGAATAGTCCGAGTTCCTGGTTCGACCCTGGGTTGCGATTTCTTTTCTTTTAAATAGAAAAACCCTCCAAAATAGGTCAAAAATTTTCTAAGTGTCTTACAAACGGTAGCGACCTTTAATTGCTACGCGTCAGTCTTGCCCTCTACAAGCGTCCCGTCCCGTGTGTATACAGATGAATAAAACTCGATATAGATACGTTAACCATAACCAATTCTTAAATGGGTAATTGACCAGTTGGAGCTCGCTTTAGTTTTGTTAAGTTAATAAGTAATTATTTAATTAGTAAGTAAAATAAAAAAAACAACTTTCTTGCCGGGTTACTAAAACGATGCATGGAATAATCAAACATTCTCACATAGCTATATCTGTCACACACGTGACTTGCATTTATTTAGTAAAGAGATCATGGTTCATATCGACACAAATCCCGGAGGAGTACTCCCTTATATTTGCCTTGTAGGTATGTGCCGCCCCAAAGGATGTGGTTTTTGCGCCGTTTTGCTCTGAAAACGGAAATAGGCTTTACCTATTGAGGTCTGAATTCGGTTATGGCTTTCAAGGGAATACGGAAGTGCACAAACGTATCAATTTGTCGTTTCAATTCCAAATGAATAAGAAAGAAAGAGTAATTGGCAAATTCCAAATGGATTTTAAGAAATCTTTTTGTTGGCGTTCTAATCTAAGTAATAATAACATAATTTCTGCCTACGCCAGGTCTGACAACGGAAATGGATTTTTAGAGGCCATGTCTAAAATCAGGTGTGGAAAATGACAATTTTTTTGGTCTGAAAAAGGGTCAGGATTTGGAGAACCGGCGGCACACCCCCACCGCGAATTCCCAGGAATACCCCGCGCAGGACAGAGATACATACAGTACTGACGAGAATTCCAGATGGGGCGGAAATGACAGCCGATGAAGATTGCTACATGTTACAGACCTGGAACAAAAATAAATATATTCTCACTTATACAGTCGAACCTCTCTAATACGGACACCGAAGGGACAGAGCAAAGTATCCGTATTAGAGAGGTGTCCGTATAAAAGAGGTCACTATGATGACGTCACTTTTATGACTCCACTTACAGTTTTAAGTATTCAGTAACTAAAACCAGGCTCACACTCATCTTTAAACTGCATTTAAATTTATTAATTCACAGTACAAAGACAGTAGCATACAAAATTGTACATCTCAGCAACAAAGTGGACAAATCACTTTTAAAACGAAACGAGCTTCAGGGCAATGTTGCAAATAAAAAGTTGTAAAACGTAAAGTACAATTCTGAAAGCGTCTTCCGTTATTTTGCAAGTCAGTAAACAGTACTGAGTACAAAATGTGATAGAAAAGATCTTTATGCTATCTGTAGTTATTTAAAAAAGTCGGTTATCTTCCTCTGTACACCTTTTGCAAATCGTTGTTTGACATACTCAGCGACTGGGCTTTTGAAAACAGCTTGCATAGCTTATCAGCCAGACGGGATTCACCCTGTGCGGATTCACCGGATTGGGATTCGGGATCGACCTGATCACCGCAGTGTTATATTTAAGTTTATATGAATTTTTTCTCTGGGGCCGAGATTCAGTGTCCGTTGTCCGTATTAGAGAAACCGTATTTTATAGGTTTTTTTAAAGAAAATATATGAGAATTTTTTCGGGAAATTGGAAAGTGTCCGTAATAGAGGTGTGTCCGTATTAGAGAGGTGTCGGTACAGAGAGGTTCGACTGTACGTGTATAGTGAACGACCATGAATAAAGGTTTTGCCTTTGTAGATTGCCAGTTATACTCGCGATGTCGTTTGTGTTTTTTTTAATTCCTTATTGATCGATATTTCTGTTGATGTGTCTAAGGAAATATTTGTATGTTATTTGGTATCTTATCCAAACAAAGTTTATTGTTTGTATCACTTAATTTTATTATTTTCACTTACACTTTGGATGCGTTTGTTAATAAATCAAGCAGATCATTTGGCAATGCTGTTAAAGGGTTGTCGAAAAGTGTCCTGGAAGAAAAATGTTCAATTCTAAGTAACACGAAAAAATCTAGTAACAATTATGAGCAACAGCCTGAAAAATCTATAACAAAGCAACTGATCTAATGATTTGGAATTCATGTGTATCCAAAGGTCAGGTTTATTAAGTGATAGTATCCCCCCATTTAGTGGAGCAGTTAGAGCAATGATTCGAAAGCCCCGAGCTCGGGTTCTGCCCTGGTCGCTTGCTGGATTTTTTCTCGGTAGCCCGGAGTTGAAATCCTCGTCCACCCTTGTAAATAGCAACTGGTTCGCCTCCTACCGGCTGGGATTCTAAAACATATTTTGTTCCATTTTGAATTATTGTTTCATTATCCCTGAAAAACCCATAAGAGGAGAAGATCATTAAGTAGTTATAATAATAATAATAATAATAATAATAATAATACTAATAATAATTAGTAGTAGTAGTAGTAGTAGTAGTAGTAGTAGTAGTAGTATTAGTATAAGTATCCATCAATTCAATGAGTGGCAGGGTGGACGTTACCATCTCTTGCATTGTTTAGAGGTTAGTTTGCAATAAATTCTTTGCAACCTTCGAACGTATAATTCACGTGACACTCGACAGAGGTCCCTCAGTCGAGTCACACTAAAATAATTATGGCAACTTTACATGTCCCGTACCTGAATGCGCTGCCGACACACGGTACGGATTCATCATCACTTCCAAAATGTCGGAAACACTTGGTTAACAGTTTGCCTTCTTTTTTTGTTCAAGTTTTCTCCGTACTTAGATTCATGTCCGAGTTTTCCGATACACTTGGCATCATGTTTAAAGCTGCATTTCAGGTGATGAACTGTAGTTTACAGCCAAGTAATACAAGTTGAAAAATTAACGTGTAATGTATCCTTTACAACAACCTGCATAAATTGTACGTGAAACTTTCACTTCTGATTATCACTTACAATGTACTAAGGGTTTGAAGGCCGTAAAAAGCTTTTTTTCCGAAGCGCTTGATCTCATTGTTGTGAAGAAACCTACGAAGACAAATGTAAATAATGAAGTTATGAATATATGAAAATCATCACATGGAGAATAATAGGAAAGAAAATCACCGCAGTTTAATGCTCTGTTCCGTTACTATGCATGTTAAACGCGAAGTAACTTAATTATAAAACAAATAATGACAAGCTGGCATTAATGAGGGAGCACTGCCTTGCCCTAGGTTAGCCTGTGGGACTTCCGGCGATGACGTGACCAAAAAAACTCACTTATCTCCCCAGCACTACGAGCTGAATGCAATACAGCACGTGCTGGATCGGACAAGAGTATCCGTTTGCAGGCGATATTAAACGGTAACGCGGTTAACAAGCTTAGGGGAAGTCGCTGTGCAGACTTAACCGCTACTGATGCATGCGAGGCAAAGCATCCCCCCAAGCCCAAACAAGAGAACGAATAAACAAGTAGAAAAAACGGAAGCTAGATTGGCTGGAAGCGTCGAGGAACAATAGCCATCCTGGGAGCCACAGACTCTAATGTAAATTGCGGAGTTCTGATATACAGCCAACAGTCCGAGGACCAGCGACCAAGAACTTTGCCAATCTGGCAGGCCGGCGGCGGCTGCAACGGAGGCCGAACTGATGCGAAGGCTATGCTCTTTGAGGCTTTGATAAGGTGGGCCAGCGACCCTAGCACTATCCCTAAGGAGGTCAGAAACGATGCCCGGGGTGAGGTAACGACCTGATTGGAAATAAAACAAAGGTCCATGCTGCGGCCTAGCTGAGAGAAAATACTCTTGCATAACAGCAACGGCGTAAAGGGGCGACAAGGTGTGAGCTATAGTGAGTGACTGACCTTCTCTAGCAATATTTGTCTTAGACGATTTTAGATATACTGTTATGCAATACGAGCGCGCCAGGCTGTGGTGAAAACTTATGCATTCGGTAGAAAGATCGAATTGTTGGAGAAATTTGCGCACCCCGCTGTAGGTATATTCGCTACCGCGCAGGAAAGCGAAAAAGGCCAGGTTAAACGCGGCCCAGATTATAGAAAAAAGGAGCGCCCATTCCATTTGGACAGAAAAATTTTCCACTTGGCTAGGTCCTTAAAGAATTCCTTATTAAGCCTTATGTTGTGAAAACGACTGGGGACCCCCCTGGTCAAATTAATCGCTCGCTATAGAAAGGTCCTACCCGGCACCACAACAAATTACATGCAAATTGGAGAGTCCCGATCAATCAGGCACACTGACCGACGATTTTTGAAGCAGTTGAGCAGCTGATTGATTCTGACGAGTTTGTCCTGGGGCGAGCGAGCCTCCATGCGGACCCTGTCTAAGATAATACCCATGAACTCAATCTCCCGGGAGGGGCCTATCGTCTTAGAAGCGACTACCGCGGCCTTAAGTGACGTGAATACCCTCAAAAGAGTACTAAAGCTGGTTAAATAGTCTAATTTGTTTCGTTCGGGTTACTTCCTTTTGCAAATTCAAAAAACTACGTCAGGGTGCTGTGCTGCCGAAATGAGGTTCGGGGAGGCCCGGTACTGAACGCGGCCTTGTATATTCAATGTGAGCACCCTTCTTGAGCGTACTAAGCAGATTATATCGGGATGAGTGGCTAATTCTAACTCTAAACGATAAATGTCAATAGGCGAGGATACTACTGGCTTGTGATTATGGAGTTGCTGCTCCACTTTACTTCTTGCGACGGTCGCTGGGTCTTGGGGCCTTGTTGGCGCTGCTGGGCTGCAGCTGGGTGCATTCCGGAGGGGTGTGGGCACTGGAATAGCTGCGGCGGCACACGTGGGGGTAATTGCAGTTTCGGCGCCGGCAGCCGGAGGACTTGTTGAAGTCGAAGCACACAGTCTGGGGGAGGCGAGATTTTCTGTCAAGGTCAGCAGAAGGACAGACATCTTCAGCGTGATAACGACTCAAGCAAACATTGCAGTGGGGCTTAGCCAGGCCTGCAAAAGTCACTGTCCATTGCTTAAGGTCTACCTTATCCCAGCTCAAGGACAAATCATAGGCCACACGGCGACGGAATTGCTAGTCGTACGATAGCCAGGCCAAACCCTTAAATTTAGCGACTGCTCTGCTAATAAGTTGCTGGTATTTTATAAGCTTGAGCGCCCGTCGTGGGTAGGCATTCACAAGTACCAACATGTAGGTCATGTAAGCATCAAGCCACTTGGGGAATGTATCAATTACCGGTTTTTTCTTTCTGACCGTGGTAACCGGAGAACCCATGGGGCCTGAGGACGAGTCGTCCAAACGTAGCTGAATTCCAGGGGTCTGAGACTGGTATAAAGTGGCGGGCAAAGGTAACGCAAAGTCAATGTACTAACCCCTGAGTATTTTGTCCTCAAAAGTCTTGTCTCCTGGCCTAGAAAGACCTAGAGGGGAAGCCACGCCAGGAGTAAAGAGGTTTTGAGTCGAGGCAGAAGGAAGATGAGCGGCTGGCGAAGTTTGAAGCGTTGTCGTTTCGGAGCGGACTGAATCAGTCACGATGGCCTCGATGGCTGCACGCTGAGATTGGCTGAAGCCGGTGTTCTTTTGGAAGCGTGACTCGTCCTGCTCAGGACTCGACTCCATCATTTCCGCGATAGAGGACAACGAACCATGGTCTGACAGGGCATTGTATTCGTTATTAACGTTGTCGAGGTTGGCTGGAAGGCTTTCCGACCAGCACCCGGTCGCCATGGTGGATCTCGTTGCGGGACGCCTCTTTCCAGCTTTAGCCTTGGAAACTCGCTTTGGTTGCGCTGTGGTTGACGTGGCCAATTTTCAGTTTGAAGACGATTTAGCAGCTACCCTTTGGATCCCGTAGTGGAAAGCTAAGGTTCAGGGCTTGAAGGCGGAGTTTGAGAGATCTCGGAGATTGAGACGCTGAGGGATCCTGTTCGCCTCGGGTGGATGCACGGTATAGTACGACGAGGGCGAGCCATGTTAAACATTTTACAAGAATAATATACTTAGCGCTAACCTTGCTGAACAACAGAACCTTAGTGAACTCTGAACAGTTGTTCTAGGCTTTTATAGCTAGACGAACGTCTGCTGGCATAGCCAGTAGAAAAGGCTGTACTACAAGACAACTCAGCGTTGCACGTGCGAACTCTTAGCCATGAATAGTGCTTTGCAAAAATTGGCCAATGCTGTGGATCGTACTAGCCTGCTAAAGACAACAAGGCCGTTAAGTTCTACGCTAGAATACAAGGTATCTTAGAGCTTGCGGACCTTGGCAACTTGACTACACAACTGCTTTACTGAAAAAATAACCGCCACGAAAGGGTTACTGATATCTAGCGTCACGTTCCATTGACTACATTTTAATGGCGTGACAGTAAAATCGTTTTATAGACGCAACTTTTGCATTTGCGAAACGAAAGCCTGAAAAAATCAGGCTTTTCGCAACCCCAAAAGATGCGTCTATAACTGCGATGATCTTCTTTCATATAATTGTAAATAATGTTCAATAATAATATATCGACCAACATACTTGAACAAAGAACGTGACATCAACATTAAGTTACCATTGTTTCAATACACTCACAGAGACTTCAGTTGAGTTTCGGCAAAGGCATAATCGGGAATAACCTTCAAATTATTGTGGATCATCATCCTTAAAACAAAAGCAGGTCAGACTGTGTTACATGCTTTTATCAACCTAAGCGAATAGTATTTATTCTGACTCGATTGGATATTTTAGGGGGGATACCTCTTAAATTTGAGCATCGCCATTTAACAAGATTTTTGCAAAACAGTCACCACAACGAGCTACCACAGGTCAGTTCATTGCTAGAGAAAATGGCAGAAGATTTTACACGTTATGGGAAGAAGAAAGTTGACCAAAAAAAAAACATTAAAAAGAATAGAATAGAAATACCACTCGACGGATATGAGGAATATCTGTTAGAATAAACACCTCTCTCTTTCCTTCTTCATCTCCTTAAACTGCCCGGGGAAATTTTACACTATTTTGAATGAAAACTAAAACAATAATTAGCATTCGTATGATTTACTGATTTAATACACAGCGTCATTATAATTATAATTATAATTATAGTATTTATTATTATTATCCAACAGACGCAAAAAAATCAGATTATGCTTTGCGATCACGTGCTTTTAGGCCGCGTGACGACATACGTCGTAGCCAAATAGCGGCCCCGGTTGGTAAGGTATTGCTGAAGTAGCAATTAAAGACTTTCTTATTATGGACTCATGTTAAATCATTTTTGGCCAAAATAGATTCAGTCATCGCTACTTGCGACGTAATATTTTGAAACTGTGGAGTCAGGAATTTAAGAAAAAAGGCCAGAATGAAGAAGGGTTTGGATAATTAGAATAAAGGACTAGAAAATTCTTAAGGTACTGTAAATTGTAACTTACAATCTTCTCAGGTTTTTAAGTCCAGCAAAACTGTGACGGTTGATCTGACTGATGTTGTTGAAACTTAAACCCCTGTTTGTTAAATTATATATATATATATATATATATATATATAAAAAAACAGAAATTAATAACACACCTAACAAATAAGATTATCGAGTGTTCGTAGAATTTTAACCGTTCATAAATTAACTTACAAATGTTGTAAGCTCTTGCATCCAAGAAAAGCACTATCAGGTATTGATTGCAGCTTGTTGAATGACAAATCTCTGAAACATAACGCCAGAATATGTCTTACCCTCTAAGTTACTATTCTGCATATCAAGGCCCGCTGAAATAGCGTATAAAAATGAGGTGGTAAGGTGGAAAGCAATCCAGTGTTTTCTTAAGGAGCATAACGCGCTCCTAACTCACATAGTAATGTTTTCGTTTTCATGCAGAGAATGCACAAACCTACAGAAACGAAGTTTATAAGGCTAAAAAGAAGAACCTTTATTTGAAGGGCATTTTTTATGAATTAATTTTGCTTAATCATTCGAACCATGAAAATTACAAATTCCCACGCTCCGCATATTGGTTATTTACTCCTTACTTTGAGTTATTTAGACTCAGACGAGAATTGTTATAAGAAAGTCGGTCGGAAAACTAAGGATTAATACATGTGCTCCTTAAAGAAGTTTTCATGAATTTGGCCTCTTAAACCAATCAGAAGGATGGTACAGTTAGAATAAAGGTACCATTGGCTCTAGCTAAAACCTTATTTACCTGGTGCAATGAAGTTAACTTAATCAGGTAAAAACAAAAGAATTTGGCGGTTTACATCATACACATCTAATACTAAAGCGGGAAACAAGCGATATGGCACATTGTTAGATGCATTCGCCTCCCAACAATGTGGCATTAGTTCAATCCCCCGCGCATAGGTGGTGCGGGTTTGTTGTAGATTCTCGCTCTCGGCTCGTTCCAATATGCTTCTTCCGATTTTCCCTTTTCCTAAGAAAACAACACTTCCTTATACACAAGTCCCGAATTATTAAAATTCGCAGTAGTCTCCGAACTAAGGGGGATGGAACAAAAGAAATGAATAACTCGTTCCTCAATCTCAAGGCTATTTTTTAACACCCCGCAGCCTTCGAGCCAAGTGTAAATTAAAATAATTTGAAACTAGCCTATTCCAGTTCGATCTGAAACTGACGAACACTTTTCACTGTTTTTCGAGAGTGCTGAAAGTTGTACATGGGTATGTACAATTACTATATATACAGTCAGTGATGTTGGTGATTCAAGAAATCTAATCGGTGTTTTTCCAGTTTTTGTAGAGAAAGATCTTTCGAAAGTCGACAAAATCCCTGGATTGATGTTTTTAAAGGCAAGAAAAGACTCCCAATTATTCAAAACAGCGTTTTCCCGTTTACTTAAGCTAGTTTTTTTTTTTGCTTGATGGCATGTTTACAACTACTGTTCAATCAATAAGAAAAGGGCCGTTTTGTAAACTCACCGTTTCCTAACAAGAAAAGTTTTGCCCAAAAATCGAAGTTTAAGACAAACGAACATAGAGGCAAATGTGTAGCGGAAATTCCACGTTTCCAGTAGCAGAAATTAATAATAAAAGCACTACTTTTCTTCTCAAGTAAGGAAAGAATTCAAATTTTTTGCGAAATGATTAACTTGCGAATTACCACGTTTGAAAATTCTGCAAAGATCTAACGTTTGCGCATGCATTGTAATACCGCTGCGTGCAAATTTTCACGCTTGAGTCAGATCTGCCAATGAAATCGTACTTTGTAATGGTTTCTTTTCTGATTTTGTTGAGATCACTTCGTGTGTATACACTAAAACAATTATTCTCTTAAATCTTGGTGAATAGTGGCTTTAGGAATATTTACCGAGCCGCCTTTAGGCTTTCAGCCACTATTTACCTCGATTTCAAAGAATAATTGTTAATTAAGACTCTAGAAATGCAGGCGTTTCCCTTTTTTCGGTTGCCTTCCCCAAATGGTCGGCCATGGTCCCAGGCGTTCCTAGAGGAGGCCGTGGAAACTGGGGATAAGCATCGTGACGACTCCCATTGTATGCAAATGAGTCTCGTGATGAGTATGCGGTTTATTTTCGGTGATGATTGAAATGACGCGCCATATTCTATTGTCCACGTATGTGCGTAACCTTTTTAGCCTATGGGACTGTGTTCGATACCTGCTATCTACTGACACTGTCAATCACGACATTCTGTTGGAGAGACTTGACAAGGACATTGGAGTGCGCGGTGTTACGCTCGACTGGTTTAGTTCATATCTCTCTAATCGATGCCAACAAGTCTATATTGAAGGATCTCTGTCTAATCAACGCTACCTTAATTGTTGTGTACCTCAAGGGTCCTGTTTAGGTCCTCTACTATTTGTTATGCACACTTCTACGCTGTTCAAGGTTATCGAACGTCGTCTCCCCGAGGCTCATTGTTACGCGGATGATACTGAGCTATACCTGACTTTCAAGCCCGATGATGTTAACGCGCAGGATGAGGTCATTCACGTAATGGAGGATTGCATTAAAGATATAAGGCACTGGCTCATTGAATTCTTCATTATTTTTTGACCGTCCCAAGGGGTGCATGCTATCTACATTAGGAGCTCGTTCATTTTATGCTGCTGCCCCCACACTGTGGAACAGACTTCCCGCAAATATTCAGGAAATAACATCACCCAGCATTTTTAAGAAAAAACTTAAGACACATCTTTTTAATTTAGCTTACAACGAGTAGCTTTTCTTGGGGGTGGTCAATTGTGTATTTTTAGTATTAGGTTTTATAGATATTTTTTATAATTCATGTATGTTATTCACCGGCTGGGAGGTCCGTATTGGGAGAAACTGTGCCGGAGGTCTTGAGTACCGCCCATGGGCACAGTTTCTCCCAATACGGACCGACCTAGGCCGGTGAATAACATTTTTATTTTTTTCCTGCTGAGATTTAAAAGTTTCAGGAAAATTTTATTTCATCCCCCAACTTATGTGTGTTGAAGAAGGGCGCGTTTGTGTTGATGTTATTCAAAGCGCGTGATCGATTGCAAACCAAAACAAAACATTACAACTTGATTTTCAACTTGTAATTTATATAACCACAATTAAGCTGTCTTTTAGAATAAAGAAAGGTTTTTGAGTCATAAACGGTGCATGAGAGCAAGATTGCAGTACTTACAGATAAAACTAGTCAAGCAACATCACGAGCCGCCTGTTGTACTTTACTTTAGCGGTTTTCCTGGCTGACTTGCTTGATTCTCCCTTCAGATGTTTTGTCTGAATAACAAATTCACTTTTCCGTAGCTAACGCTAATAATAGCGCAAGTTTTAAAAGAAAAATGGTTCTGAATCACCGGTTTTGCTCATTCACAACAACAAACAAACTCGTGAATGAAGCTGCCAACGATTCCGCCCGGGTTAGCGGACAAGATCGCAAAAAACTGCCCGCTCTCGGAACCAATCAGATTGCAGCATTTGGAGGATTCCGCCCGCTCGCAAGCTTAGAAAAAAATAGATTATAGTTATTGTATTTTTATATATATTTTTAAATTCATGTAAAGCGCTTTTGATCATTTGAATGTTAAAAGGCGCTATATCAAGTTTTAAATGTTCTTATTATTCTTATTATATTCTAGCTATGTTATGACTGTTTTTTTTGTTCATTCAGACAGAGCCTGAATCAATATTATATACACTTTTTATGTGATATATGATTGATGTAATTATGTGGGTCAACTTACAGTTCACTAACGACAGAAAGCTGTTGAAAAATAGTGGCTGGCAAATGAGCAATCTGATTTTGACCCAGGTCTCTGAAAGATGTAACAAAATAAATGTAGTAAAATAAAGCGAATTAGTATTTCAAGTAATAGAAAAATAGACCCACTTGATCACCTTGGTGAAGTGATAAATCTCATTTCATAACCAAGCTACAGAACACTGTAAAAGTGGAAATAAACAAACCAAACAAACAAAAACAGCAACAAAAAGGGAAACCAGCAAAAAAATAAAGAAGAGAACTGTTACTACCGAAACAGCCGGTAGACCGTGAATTGAGAGACTTTTGATTTTGGGGCCACACGTTCGAGTTACATGGCTTTGTTTGTCCAACCGAAAAGGTGAACTCACGTGGTCACATTCCTGAGCGTTTGGCCGGTCAAAGATATGCTAAGTCAAGTAAAATGCACAATGGTGTTCTTTGTCAAGCAAAAAGGAGAATTGTTCGTTCGTAGGAAGTCAATCGATGGACGTTCTTTCGCTTCCAGCCTTCTAGCGCTATATTAAAACTCTGAAAACTCTGATGCGCGAGCAACGAAGCCAGCAATGAGAAAAGAATATTACCAAGTGAGTTCACCTTTTTGGTTTGACAAACAAAGCCACATGACCTAAGTCGTTAACTATCACGCTAGCCTGCGAGAACAGCCTTTTCTCCACGCTCCTAGCCGCTAGGGACGTTCCGCGAGGAGGAACGTCTGCGACTCAGCGACAGAAATTCCATACTGATGACGTAACTCAATGTTTACATGATAAATCTGGTACGTGGGGTTCCAAATGCAAATTTGTTCAATTTTACGTTTCTCCTGGTCAATTTTGGTAAAGATTGTGTTCAATTGCGAACGAACTCCAGCAAAACTCAAATGCTTCTTCTAGAGAAGAATATATTCTACAAATATTGACTGTTTTATTTTAGATTCTTGGCCTTTACATTTCATTTTTTTAGCCTTTTGTCTGTCATTCGTAAACAATAGCTAAAAGAATGTAACTTCTCCGTCCAATCAGCGATTATGACCGTATTCCGGACAGCTTATACGTCATCAGTATGGAATTTCTGTCATTGAGTCGCAGATCTTCTTTCTTGCGAAACGTCCCCCAGAGGCGATCAGCGAGGAGAAGCGTCAATTTCGCAGGCTACTATCACGCCTGTCTTTGAATTCGCAGACTACCAGTTTCGGTAGTAAGAGTTGAGAACGACAGTTGTCATCGGATTTATCAAATGCATAAGAAGTTTAAGAGAACGTCGTTCTTTTTATCGTTAAGCAAAATTTTTCTATCTCATATTAAGCCCCCACACCTCCTTTATGGCTCAAAAAAGAAGATTTTATATACTGTTGTTCAGAAAACTGAATGAGCTAAGAACTTCTAGCTCTTTAATTTTGGCGCCTCCTCCACCTTTTTAGTATCAGTAGACATGCGCGCATCCATCTATATTAATATGGAAGAACTCAGTGTGTAAAGCTACGATTAAACGCGTAACTTGTTTCAAAACATTGCTGCAAAACGAATTGAAAAGCGATGTTGCGCGTTTTTCCACCCACTTTGTTGCAAAAAGTGGAATTACTCTCTACCTCCTGCAACAACTTTTGTTGCAAGAAAAATAACGCAACATCGCTTTTTAACTGGTTAGTTTGCAGCAATGTTGTAAAACAAGTTGTGCCTGTTTTGTTTTTCGTCTTACCACACCTTTAACGGTTGGAGTAATGAACACTTTGCAACACTTGTTCATTTTAGGGATTTTTACTCTAAAAAAATGTTTGCAACAGTCTCGCAAACAAGATTGCTATATTTAAGTGTACACTTACAATCTGCGAATCGATATGTTCCCCGACTGGTCAAGTTTTGTTAGGTTCATGATTTGATTGTCTTCCATAGAGCTAAAAACCATCAAAGAAACAGAAACTACAATAACAAAGGGATTGTAAGAGTAACTCTTTGAAATGTCCATACAATAGACCTCTTTTCCTTGTTTTTTCCCAATACAGGTCATGTGATAATGTTCTAGATAACTGTTTCTTTGAGATTTCGTCTTATCAGGTGCTTAATATGTTTGCATAATTTACGAAACGACAAAGGCTAGGAGCCCAGGCTCCTTTATTGGGGAAACCAAAAATACCAGCTAAAAAGGTCTATTAGACGTTAACTTGAGTGAATAGATTCTTCGTTCTAAAGTGATTTATAAGGTAACAGTAGGGCCGTTCATACGAGACAAAATAAGCCACGGCTTAGTCATAAGACGCAAACAGCAGGTATAAATGATACAAAATCTACGTTCACGGGCCTATTCAACCCACGGGCAGCTCAAGCCGCGGCTTATCCTGGCCGAGGGGTTTTGGGCTGGGCTTATCCAAGCCGCGGCTTACCTTGGACGTGAAAGTGTTCGTATAAATGCACTCAAACGTTGTCCGCGGCTTGCCGAAGCCATGAACGATTTGCTGCGCATGCTCTATATTTAATTATACCCAGACCTTCATGGCTGAGAGACCCACGCTGCAGTAGCGGGAGATATGTTTTGTTTACAATTACTCCCTTTAAAACCTGGAAAATGGCGGCGACGACGACGGATAGAGATTAATCTAAAAACAGAAACGTATGGAGTGCCGCTGAATAAGAGCTAATTTTGCTAATGTGCAGCGAAGTGCGAATTTTCTTTAACAAATTAGCTATCTGGGAACCCTACACTAATTTTGACTGAAGAGACAGTTAAAAATGAAAAAGACAGTGAAAAGTACAGCGTTTTTTGCTGGCTAAAGCCAGTCGTTTAGCTTTTTTGCTCGCTCGAGCCATTGTTGCAATAACGAGATGCAAATACAGTTACTCTAAAACGAGGCACCAAAGCAATTTACGTCATCATTGGACCGATCTATCCGCGAAGTAAGCCGTGAACCATTTATACCAGCTGTTCGCGTCTTACGTAAGGCGTAATCGTGTAAATGGTTCCTTTCTCGTCTTATGTAAGCCGCGGCTTATTTTCTCTCGTATAAACGGCCCTAGTATGTTTAAGCTTATTAAGGGTGCATTCATCTGTAAGTTACAGCCACTTTTTTGCTAGTTATAAGTTTTGATTGTTTTTTTTTAAAGTTGAAAAACAATAAAACATTCCACAGGCACAATAAACTTCAATTAGTCAAGATTAAGTATTCATTTTTCTTTGTAATGTTTGAGGTAATTTCCTCCCTCGCTTTGCACTGCGCATCGGATACAGCGCATAACATTGCGACGTCAAAGGAGGCAGATATTTTTACCGGTCGCCAAAAGAGAGTTAACAAAGGCCTCTTTACTAGTCCAAACGGTTTCAATAGCGATAGTGAATTTGTGATAACTCTTACCGGCTAAAAAGGTGCTGGTCTTGATATATGGCTGTCAATTGTGCCAAGTTTTAAAAATCTGGATATTACCTCATTTTCAAGGGAATTACCTTAATGCGAGTTACACTTCCCATAGCAATGTTAAGAATCGTTGGAATTTAAGTTTCAAATCTTTTTTCCAAAATAGGCTGTTCTTTTCTCCAAAACCTTATAGAGCAACAATGGGACTTGAAATAGGGATGGCATTTTAATAAACACGTTTTTCCTTTGTTGAAAATTTTCACATAATACTTAAATGGATTTGTACGGTGGCAGTTATAATATTTTGCTTTTAAAAAGAAGGAAATATTACTCATGAAATACAACAATGACAGAGGTCCGAGCCAAGAGTAGGTAGGCCTTAATGACAAGTGTCATATCTGTGCATGGATAACCTGGCAGCTATGACACATGCCCTAAAGTAGGAGTCGGTTGATGTCCTTGACGCCCTTGCTGTTTAAAAATAAGAGTAAAAATGAAATTAAAGAAATTAAGTAGTTTACTAGTTATTTACTTACAAGACTGCCAGATTGGTAAGACCCATCAAATCTGGAGCAGATCTCAGTCGGTTTGAATTGAGCTCCCTAATATCGAATATAAGAAATACTGAACTCTAGGAAATTAACATTTTCTCACCTAAGTGCAGCTATTAACCTACCAAAGAAAAGCAAAGGTTGATAGACACTGTACGAGCAGTGTTTGATAGGCTTGTTGCTAGTATATAGATTTAGCCAGGGCAAAAAGCGAAGCTCTCTTTAGAGGCCTACTCTGGGACCTTAAGTCGCCTAAAGTCGCCTTAGGTTGCCTTTAGTCGTCTTAAGTCACTTTAAGTCATTATAGTCCTTAAGAGGTTCAAATTGTCTGGTAGTTATTACTTTTCTAGTTTTCTATTTCCAGAATGCATGATTTCTCATTGTGTAATAACCTATGTTCACTAATATTAGCCACAGACCCACCCCACCCCTCCACCCCCGACAAAAAACTCCCACAGTGACTTAAGACCCAATTCATTTCTTCTCCAGCCCTCTAATTTATACATTGAATTACTCTAGGCAATTTGTTACACATAATGAATAGTTCTAAGCAATACAAGAATAATCATCCTCGTATTGTTTACGCAAAAATGACAACATATGGTACACAACTTCATCTAGGCACTTGTATAGGTACTTTACTAATTTCATCGGGGGGTGGGGGGTGGTCTCATATTTCCGAGTAAAAGTGTTGTTAAAAAGGCATTCAAAGGTTCAAGTTCTAGCTAAATTACAGCTTGTCGGGAATAGCAAGCTGTAAAGCTCACTTCCTTCTTTCACTTTATATTTTGTTTACCCTGAATAAAATATAAATTAAAAAGTAAAAGTCTCCTTTCTACTGCTTTGTGAGAGTCCAACATTGAAATACATTCCAGGTAACTAAGAGTTGTGTGTTTTGGTCACGTGACTAGCAAGTCTGGATTCGGGGAGAGGGCGGGGCCGAGAAACAATGGAAATTAGCTTGCGACTGCAGTGGAGTTCTGGGAGAAGAAAAATGATGGATACAAATTCACTCTTGTTGTTGTCAATAGGCGAATCTTTGCTAACGTCATTGTTTACATTTTCCTCATTAGCATACGACTTGACTCATAGAAGCCGTGGCAATATATATGAACTAAATGCAAAAGTTGAAAGAGCTGATTAAGTTGAGCAATTTGTGCAATTTTCAACTCTTTGCAAGCAATAGTGAAGGCAATATCAGTCATCAAAAACTGCGAAATTGCTGTGTCCCGTTTACATGATGACTGGACCATTTCATATCTCGTTATTTGAAGGTACACTTTATGTTGATAAAATACACGTGTGATTCAAAATTGCAAACGTTACGCATGCGCGACCCGTTCCAGTCTACCGGCAGACCGATTTCACACCGAAACGTGTGAAAATGAAAAAAGACACTTTAATATAAAGTTTTTGCTACAAACCAGCTCATCGTATTTTACAGAGAGATGTATTGAAATACTGTACTTAAAAATGCAGGAACCATTGATTTTTTGTCCCTTATATTGTAAAATAATGCATTAAAAGGCTAAGAGAGAATTTACCCTTTTGGTTGCTTCTTACTCAGATTTTGTGTCTGCTAATGTAATACTAAACCAACACCCTTGATATTAGCCTGTGGCACAGATGGAACTAAACTCTTAGGGTAAGTGCGTCTGCAAAACAGCGGCAAAATCATAGCCCCCCGTGTGTGTACCAGGATTTGAGTACGTGCCAGGACTGGTTCAATGTTAAAAATGCCATTATTCATTTGCCAATCATTTTAAGGGAAACTCAAAATGCCGGTAATTCGTTGAGTACGTTGGCGCCCAGAACAAGGATGTATTCTACCCAGGGTTAGAATACATCTGCAACACAGGCTACCTTTATAGTTAATGCTAAAAATATTAGGTAGCATTACTATTTTAGTATTCTCTGTGTTGCGATTGCTGAAATTTTGGAAGGCTAATGTAGTTGTCTCCAAGACTGAATTAACTTATGCTACGACGTTGTGTCTCTAGAGAGGTGTTGTTATCAGTAGATGTCAATTTTGTATACACTAATATTTAATTGACCTAATATATCACCTTATATCGCCTAAAGGCGCCTTAAGGTGGCTCCTTAGAGTAAATTAGCCGTGCGCAGCCTGAGCACTAGTATGGCGCGAGCTTTGAAATCCACGCGATGTCCACGCAAAAATAAAACAAACACGGCCCAGCTCTCAGTTTCAATATATTCCCTCCAAAAACTTTTATTAACTTGCTGTTGAAGCTCATTGTGCAAAGAGTTTGGTTAGTACAGGTCAAACATTTATGAGAGGCCATAATGTTACACTGGTTCCAAGTCACTATCGATCTCCATATGAGTAACTTGTATGTATAAACGAAGCAGAAATTTTCCAAAGACATCAATTCTTTCGCGTCAAAATTAGACAAACGTAAAGTAAATGGTGAATGGAAACTTTACAAAGAAAACAAAGAAGTAAGTACATTAACCCTGAAGGAAGCAATGTTACTGTTTCTGGCCTTTGGTTCACGGCCAGTTGAAAGATATGAAACATCTAGCCAAGTCCCGAACAAACAGTGAAGATTGTCTTCACCAGCGAAGGTGAAGACAATCATTTGATTTGATTTAAGAAATTCTAGAAATGGCTTTAAGGCAAGATTACAGGCAGTATAGTTTTTTTTGTTTTGCCGACTCTATCACATTGTTTAAAAAATTTATCAGAAAAAAAGGTTTCCTAACAAAAATGGACAGTACAAAGGCACTGCAGCTGTTAAGAAATGAGGCGATTTTTAAAAAAAATTACCCAAAGGAAACGCGAGAAATTCGCGGTTAATTAATTGCGCTGACGTCACAAAAATCCGAAACAGGCGTGGTTCGGGGTCGTATGAACAAAATACGAACGTGAGCCATCACGCCCGCATGCGCATAATGCACTTAGCTACTGAAAACATGTGGTTTCTTCGAAAAGTACGAAAGCCATTTTTAAAGCTGTTTATTAGTATTATTACGGTAATGTCTCGCAAGTTGAAAAAGGAGACATAGCGGATTTAATTTTATACCTAACACTGGATGTTTTCTTCGAAGTACTTGACTATTATCTAAAATTTGAGCCGTGTTGGTCGTCACTCGTGCGGAAGGCGATCATCGGAGATGAAGACGGTCGTTGTGCAGGAATCGCAATAAGCCCTTCATTTGTTAATCTTCTGTTCGCTGTTTGCAGATCTTCAAATGTCAACCCATTTCCGGATACTTTTTTAACCTTGTTCTTCCTTAGGGATAATTTCGACGAGAAAGTTTATCTTTAAAAGTGTTCTGTAAAAGATACCGCCGATCTTAAGAACGTGCATCATGTCCTAAGCTGCACGTACAAGACCATAGTTCTCGACGGACAACTATTGCTTTCGTCAAGGGTCAATATGCGACTCAAAAATTATTTTTCGTTGTGCAAAAACATTTTCTAGTGCATCTTGCATGTGCGTTGAAGGACTTTTTGAAGCAAGAAAAAGTACAAGGATGTTGGTTCGTCGATGGAAAGGTTGCTTTGATCAGGATGCAAGTTAAGTAAGAAAAATTACAAATTTCAAAATATTGGCAACAACGTCTTGACGACCCCATGTTCTTTGCACTTTAAAGACATTTGATTGAGGGAAATAAGAAATATTAAGAAAAAATGATAAAAAATGACAAAATTACTGCCTGTTTGAGGATGCGATGTTGCCATGGCAACGGCCTTAATCCAGAAAATGAAACTTGATGAAGGAGCCTTCTTATATGGGTAACCTTAGCTGGAAATCTCGTGACCAGAATCGCAAAGTAACTAGATTTCCTTCTGTAACGTATGCTAGATAGCTAGGGTTATTAGTAAATACTCTAGGGAGCCACCTTCAGTCGCACAACATTTTGAGCAAATTTGCCTGAAGTCGCCTTAGATCGCTAGGCGACTTAAGGTCCCAGAGTAGGCCTCGTTAATATCTATAGTTTACTCAAACAAAATATAAACAGCCAAAAAAAGGCAGGTCTAACTAGCAGAAAAACGACTTTGCACTTGCAGCGCACTTTTGTGTACTTTTCTTTTCCGTTGTTTTGCACGACTACAACGTGAAACTTCCAGAACCTTCCTAGTTACACGTTTTATGGAGGAACTGTTGTATGTGTTCCAGTTCACTTGACTTTTCGCTGCCACAGTTTCACCTTAGCGGCCGCCAGCATTTCTCATTTTCTTACCCCCGCAATACAATTTTCATTTTATTCTTCCGACGAATTTGTCGCTCTAGCTCTTTCTCTGTTATCCACGTCAATGTAAGAGAAGAATTGGCTTTGTTTTTGTGTGCATGGATAACCAGATTTTTTTTACCCCTGTTGCTCCGCGCGCGCTAAAGCTCCGCTGAAATTTGAGGGCGGCATGTTCAACAGTAGATAGCGTTGATCCGAGCTATCATTTTTCGAACGCATATTAAAGTAAAGAATTGTTTTGTCTCGTTAAAAAGTACTTATGCTCGTAATAGTGCCTTATCTGGCGTAGAGCTGTCTACGTGGTGATAAATCGCCAGTTCCTTAACTATTTTGTACTTTGTGTCATATTTTAGCTTAACCTGAAGTTTAATGATGAAGTACTGAATTGTTTAAAATTATATTATCTTCTATTTGTAATTTCGTTACTGGCAAAATTGAAAGATTTATCTGGGCACCTGAATAAGCGACAAGACTGCTTTGTCACGTAAAACCTGTTTTAAAGAACATCGATGGAAATTATGTTTATGTTTACTTGCTTGCGAACTACTGACTAAATCAGGAGATTCTAATATTATCTATGGAGTTAAAGATTCTTATTAGATTAGATTCTTATCTTGTCAGTTACTGAGACTTTAATTTAATTGTTTTGGTTTGAAATTCTTAGAAAAAAAATTTCAAGTCCAAATTCCCCTGTGCACATTAAAAAGAGGAGATCAAACGGATTTGTTTGACATTATGTTCAATCGCTGCTGTTTTATTGTGAATTTCAGGTTGTCTGAACAGAGCTTGTAATGTCTTTAATCGAAATTCTAACAAGAAGCATTACGTTTATGATGAAATCTTTAACAAAAGCTTTGCCAAATGTGCGACAGAGACTTAAAAAACTCACTGTCATCGATCAAACTCATAACTTTGGAAAAGATCATACACGCGGATGATATAAAGATATTTTTATGAGCACCACTCTGATGTAGACTCATTAATTTAGGGTTTCTGGGATGTTTGAACCGTCGCAGTAATTGCCAAGTTTTAATCATGTATTTTTAAGTCTTGTAGAAAAAAAAACGCTCTTGTTACCCTAGCCCCTCACAACTGCCTTTGTAGCTTGCGGAATCTATCTTGCGCACGCTGCCTTATTCTTCCTTTGCTTTTGTTTAGGCTGTAGAGCGGCAAGAAAAATGGGGACAAGTCAATTGGACACCAATCACTCGCGAGAATCCCTTGCAGCCACCAAGTCTACTCTGTTGCAAAAACCCTTTATTGTTTATTTGTTCTAAGTAGTAGGGCTTCAGCAAAGATGAGCCTTGCGATGGATTAGGTGGATTAGGTGCCTAGTCAATGACGTCACCCATTGTTATAACCTACATACTAATTTGGATTAGGTTTACTAATGAGCGTCACTCTACTACAATAGGAACTCGTGAAGTAACTTGAGCTCGGTTTTGGGACAGTCTATTAAAAGGAAAATAGGAATAAGAGAAGCGATCACCTAGCAACGCGAGAAACGGCTTCCTATATCTTATTTAGTGCTAAAACTCAGATATATATAAACAAAACACATGTGCACAAAGTGGAGTTGAAAAGTCTTTATTTCCGTTTAGTTTATGTCTTCTTATTGAGCTCTAAAACTCGGATATATATAAACAAAATACACAAAGTAGAACTGAAAACTCTATTTCAATTTTGTCTGACGTTTTCTCCGTTCTATCTCGAGGAAATGGAAAACTATTAAAGTCTTGTAATTTCACGCACTGTTAGTCAGTTAATTATGCGAGTTCACAAGCCCAAAGTTGAATACAAATTTGCTCTACAGGAAAGACCCAAGGGAGCACCTTGACGTATTATTATAAAACAAATAACTTAACAAGGATCAATTAAAACACGCGACTAATAATTGCTAGCAATAAAATCTGACACGAGATACCGTTTAAAACAAAAAGAGTCAAACACACAGCGATTTGAAAGAAATCTATTAAAACAGTCAAAGAAAGCAAGTCATGTTTTACTTACCCCTCTCCCTTTTCAATTTTATTTCCTTCCTCAATTTTTTCTTTTTCCCTTCTCCACAATTTTATTATTTTCCCTCCTCAATGTTTTTATTCCCTCCTCCACAATTTTTATTATTTTCCCTCCTCAATGTTTTTTATTCCCCTCCTTCACCTCCACCTCCTCATTTATTCTATATATTTTTCCATCCACAAATACATCGACCTCCTAGCGACCCTACATCGACCCCACATCGACCCTACATCGATCCCACATCGACCCTACATCGACCCTACATCGACCCCACATCGACCCCACATCGACCCTACACTCAACTTTTTTTTAACACTGCTTCGGAAATGGTGAAGCTATATACCACCACCGCCACATTTCTATTGTTTTCCCACCACCACCACCACCGCCACCACATTTCAATTGTTTTCCCTCCTCCTCCTCCTCATTTTTATTGTTTTCCCTCCTCCTCCTCCTCCTCATTTTTGTTTTCCCTCCTCCTCCTCCTCCTCCTCATCTTTATTGTTTTCCCTCCTCCTCCTCCTCCTCCTCCTCATTATTTTTATTGTTTTCCCTCCTCCTCCTCCTCATTTTTATTGTTTTCCCTCCTCCTCCTCCTCCTCCTCCTGTACTCCTACTTTACCCCTCCTGTACCCTTCCTGTAGCCCTACTGTACCCCTCCTGTACCCCTACTGTACCCTTCCTGTACCCCTACTGTACCCCTCCTGTACCCTTCCTGTACCCCTCCTGTACCCCTCCTGTACCCCTACTGTACCAAAACAAAAATGAGGAGGAGGAGGAGGAGGGAAAACAATAAAAATGAGGAGGAGGAGGAGGAGGAGGGAAAACAAAAATGAGGAGGAGGAGGAGGGAAAACAATTGAAATGTGGTGGCGGTGGTGGTGGTGGTGGTGGTGGTGGGAAAACAATAGAAATGTGGCGGTGGTGGTATATAGCTTCACTATTTATGAAGCAGTGTTAAAAAAAAAGTTGAGTGTAGGGTCGATGTGGGGTCGATGTGGGGTCAGATTTTATTGCTAGCAATTATTAGTCGCGTGTTTTAATTGATCCTTGTTAAGTTATTTGTTTTATAATAATACGTCAAGGTGCTCCCTTGGGTCTTTCCTGTAGAGCAAATTTGTATTCAACTTTGGGCTTGTGAACTCGCATAATTAACTGACTAACAGTGCGTGAAATTACAAGACTTTAATAGTTTTTCATTTCCTCGAGATAGGACGGAGAAAACGTCAGACAAAATTGAAATAGAGTTTTCAGTTCTACTTTGTGTATTTTGTTTATATATATACGAGTTTTAGAGCTCAATAAGAAGACATAAACTAAACGGAAATAAAGACTTTTCAACTCCACTTTGTGCACATGTGTTTTGTTTATATATCTGAGTTTTAGCGCTAAATAAGATATAGGAAGCCGTTTCTCGCGTTGCTAGGTGATCGCTTCTCTTATTCCTATTTTCCTTTTAATAGACTGTCCGAAAACCGAGCTCAAGTTACTTTACGGGCAAGTCTAGGCAAGCCTATTGTTCCTATTGTAGTAGAGTGACGCTCATTAGTAAACTTAATCCAAATTAGTATGTAGGTTATAACAATGGGTGACGTCATTGACTAGGCACCTAATCCACCTAATCCATAGGCACCTAATCCACCTAATCCATCGCAAGGCTTATCTTTGCTGAAGCCCTACTACTGTTCTATTATTGTTAATTTAACCATACGAAAAAAATACTATTAAGGTTGCTTTTTACAGAAACCACTCACACAATATTGAGATATTTAAGTCTTTTAAATGTACCATCGGCAATCGTCGAAATTCTGTTTCTTGCGAGAAACCTTATGGAAAGAAGAAGAAAATTCTTAAAGCCAGAATTTGCATAAGCATTGTCTTCAGTTTCTCTTGGGAGTTAAAATGGCCCCAAGAGAAACTGAAAACAATGCTTATCCAAAATTTTGGGGTGACAAACAAAGAGAATTATGGTATCTTATGGTATTTTCTGGAGTGGTCAATAGTCTGGAACTGGTGATTCCTCGCGAAAAGTCGAAAGAATACTTTTTCGCAGGAAAATTTCCAACGGAAAAACATGACTGCCTTTTCAAAATTCCACTGATTCCCGGCAATTTTATAGTGGAACGCCCTGAAAACGTGTGTTCCATTAACATCTCAACCGGAATTTCCGGAATTTATATTTCTTGGTAAATGGAAAGCGCCGTTAGTTCCCTTGTCACCTCAGAAGAAACGTTTTTGCAATGCCTATAGATTTTTCCTCTTTTATCAAGGACAGCCACTTCAGACCTCCAGTTGGTAAAGTATTTAAAACGCTTGCTATGAAAGATTGCTAGCACCCCCCCTCCCCCCCCCCCCCCAAAAAAAAACAACGACAATAACAACAAAGCGCTTCAATCAACATTTTGTTGAAATAATACTAGTTTGAAAGTTCTGGGTCACCTGTACTTACAAAAGGACTAGTTGTTCAAGCTCTTCGATCGTACCAGTCTCTATGCTGGACAAACTATTATCAGAAAGGTCACTGAAATAAAAAATAGCAATCAATTTACTTTTAACGACAAGAGCTGTTTTGGTGATTGAGAGTACATTAACATGAGCACATTTTCGAGCCATGTTTCCTTCTCACTTTTTGGCTTCCAGGAACTGCATTTCAGGTGAGTCGAGTAATTACGTGATTTTTTAGTCTGGTTTAACTTTGGTTTGAAAGTCAGGTTTACATGGCCACGCTTATTTATTTAAATCATCTTTCATAAAGTAGATGTGCCCGGACATCTTCTTGAAAGAGACCTTTGTGGTTCGATTCTATATAATACATAGATTTAGCCAGAGATAAAAGCGAAGCTGTCGATAATATGTATAGTTTGCCCAAACAAAATATAAAATCGTGCAATGCTAAGCGGCAAAGGCAACGAGAATGGTGAAAAAACAACAGTAGGTCTAATCAGCAGAAAATGAACTTTGCACTTGCAGCACACTCCTTTTGTATCTTTCTTTGCCGTTGTTTTGCAAGAATACAACGTGTAACTTGCAGACACTTCCTAGTTACACTTTTTATGGAGGAAATGTCTTACGTCTTGTTCACCTTTTTTTAATGCCGTTCATTTACGTCTTGGTCGCTCATTTTCTCATCACCGCTTCAAAACTTTCATGTTGTTTTTCCAACAAAAAAATGTCTCCTCTGTTTTTTATCCCTCGCTGTTGCACTGTCGCTCTTTTTCTCGTTGAACTTCGCTGGCCTGTCGCCTACTTTCTCTTTTTCTCTGTCTTTACCTTTCTTTACATACACTCCAAATTTGTGGACATGACAATTAATCTAAGCTTAAAACTTTAGAAAACACGGAAAAATTTCAGCTTTCGTTTTCTTCTTCATTGACTCTTTAGTTGCCTGTGCTTCACGAGACGCGGGTGACTATGTGATTTCCCGCCGAAATAATCTCGAGTTGCATTTTGGCTGCCATACCTGTTGATTGAGTTATTCAAAATTGGTATGCCTGTCGTTCGGACGGACAGTCGGTCGGGCATATGGTCAAGTGATTACCAAAATGTTTTTCGGATGGGTGGATTATCACATTTTCTTAGGTATGGGGCTACGCTAGTAAGCGACCACCTGACTGCATTAAAATTGTTTTCTTTGGTAAGCCTACTTACAGATGAGTCAAATTTCTCGTTGCTCTCAAAGCCCCAGTCTGTATATGAGTCAGCTCGCAATGTTCAATGTGCCTAAGTGAAAGCTCATAGAATAGTCAAACTGAAACGGTTAACAGGTCATTATTTCTACCTACCCGCACCCTCCTCCAAATCAAAAACAACAACAATAACTACAAAAACAACAATGACAAAAAATGTCTACTTGTTTCTTGCTTTCAAGAAACTTAGTTATTATCATTTCTCGAACTCGGCCTTCTTTTCAGTGCCGTGTTGTCAGCAATGGTAATAAACGTTTGTATACGAAAAATATGATGCATCACCCAGAATACCGCGGCACATACGGGAATTTTTCTTGTGCGCCTGCAGTAAATAAAACCTCGTTATAGGAAACTGCGCGTCATGACAAAGAAAATGGCCAAAGGCCTTGCGGTCAGAGACGCGCACGATTTTTTTCCTGGTTTATGGTCTTAGTCTTATAGTCTTGAAGAATTCCACCAGGTAATGTAAGTAAATTGCGTGTGATCGTGTGATATATTAAACTCCCGTATTTATTTCTTTTATATAACAACTTACAGAACATCAAGAATTCTTAAATCAGCAAAAACGTCAGCCGTTAGAACAGGACCAAGTTTATTGCCCGCAGCATTCCTGTGTGATCAAATACACAGTGATTCATTGGCTACGCAAAGATATAATTATAATTACGTTGCTAAAGGAAGGAATTTATCCATCTTACACAGATACATGGTGTTAGTATTGGTTCCTTTTTGAATTCAAAACCGGATTGAAGCCTATATGTCATTAACTCAAAAAAGACAGTGTTATTGTTCATAAAGGTAAGAAGATGCTAATGAAATGGGAAATCATCGAGGATTTTGATTTAGGTGATTTTATCCTCAACTCTATGGAGAAATTTTGACAGGCGCTTGTCTCGCATCCTCTTTAAATAATCGACGATCAATAACAAGTTCATTTGTGGATGCCATGTTTGTGTTTCAGTTTACTTGAGTTTTACTAGTGTGTCGCGTTTTTATCTCAGTCGTAAATTTGCATGTACTGGACCGTCGGGTATTACACATCTATATCATCGAGGTTGGACAAGCGTGTCTGTGTGTGTTGGGGGGGGGGGGGGGGGGGGGGATAGAGATACATTTTCGGGAGAGTAGAGAAGCCAAATTATTTGATTATGATAGGTGAGAGGCACTATACCCAGAAAAAGCTGTTTGCCTTGCAGTGGAGAAAATGTTAATATGCCACTTACAAGTAAGTCAATTCATTTAATCCTTTAAGGATAACTTTTAAGTCTCCAAGGGAAAGTAAGTTCTCTTCAATATTCCTAAAAAGAAGGTATAAAGCATCAGAAATTCTATTCTGATCAACACATGGAATGAAAAGTACTAAATGTTATCTGGCAAGGCTAAATATAACAATTATCTACAATCAGCAGGTCCAAAGGCAGAAAATCGTTCATTTCAAAAATACTGTAGAAAACAGATAATCCCAATTTTACTGATTCTTTTCAGCCTTTGGAAATTGCATAGATTAAAACAACTGACGAACAAACAAACAAACAAACAATTAACAGAGGGACAGACAAACAGACAGACAACAAGAACCACAACAAAAAAGTGGCATGTCGCTATGTTGTCGGGCCTCCTGGCCTGTAAGTTGTAGTGATAATTTACTTAACAACCGTAAAATGGTCATCAACGATAGCAAAAACTTACAGTAGGTGAACTCTTTCAGGGAGATGGAACGATCCTCTAATGAAGTTCTTTTGGAGCAAGCTGCAATACCAACAAATGAAAGTATAGTAATATCATTAGTCTTTGTTTGTGTACGCAGTTAGCGCGTAGGCTATCGAAAAGCTTAACCAGTTCCAAAGTTTAACTAATCAAAGCGGGGTTTAACTGATACTCAAATCTGAATGGTTCTTAACAACAACTCATATTTATTACTTAATTTTGGTATCGTTACATCGGAACTGTCAGATGCTTGCAATCGGATATGTCAAATGAACAATTAAACTGCCTATGGAAATCAAGTGGCAGATGATTATCATAAAAAAATCTCACAGCATCCTTCGAGGCAATTTTTTAAAAATCTCTATAACTTTGGCAATTTGATACGTAGAATTAAGACTGTATATTCCCATGTAGAATCTAAGGTAATGACTTCATCAGTCACGTGACTATTTCCGAATTAGGTTTTTTGTTGCTGTGAAAAGATTAACAAGTTGAAAACAAATAGCATATTTGCGGTTAAGACGGAATCCACCAGGAAATTGAATAATTTTAGTTTTCAGTGGAGAAAAACCTTGTACCAGAATAATTTAAAGAATATTGCATTCTTTTTTACATTTTTCAAGGGCTTAAGATATAATCAATCATCGATATCTGTAAGAACACTAAAGCCGGGAAAATTTCTCTTGGAAGTCCGAGAAAATGAATGTCAAATTTCACAAGAATTGTGATTACACAGGTAAAATTCAGAAAATTTCATGTGTAAGATGTAATCATTCATTTTCTCGGGCTCCCGTGAGAATTTTTTTTTGGTGTTACTACGGATGATTTATTACATCTTTAGCCCTTGAAAAATGTATGTGAGAATGCAATATGCTTTAAATTATTCTGCTACAAGATTTTTGTACACTGAAAGTCAAAATTACTCAGTGTCCTGGTGGATTCCGTCTTAATTTGTGAGGGGCATTTAAAATTTACTAAAAAGTCGGGAGACTAGACCTTTAATCATACGGCAGAGAAAATATATCCCAGGGGCCTACTGGCCTTAGCGCATTGCACATTGCACATTGCCTTGCTTTTTCCACGTGAGGTTATCCGTTATGTAAACACCAAGATCCTTCTCGGCAGAGACAACTTCAAGCTGAGAGCCGGCCATATGATAGACAAAGATGACGGGTTTAAGTTTCCTAGTGATGCGCTGTGCTTTGCATTTGCTGTAGTTCTTTTCAGCAACGCCAGTCGTCGTTAATGTCGGCCGCATGAGGCGAAATTATATTCGATAAGTTTGCTGCCCTTGGAGAAGAAATCGCCTTTATTGTAATCGTAAATAAAGCGATTCATCCTGGCGGGGCGTTTGCAGACATTTGGAATTCGAAGGAGACAATAGCATGATCAGTGGCCTTATTCCATTTATACCGGAGTTCTTGAATTGGAAAAATAGTGAGGACTTCGTGTGGTAAAACTAAAGGAGTATTTAGGTTCAAAGTTTCGAACCAACCTTATTTAGTCAATCAATCATTACAGCCATATTAGGCTTTCCTTTCTCATGCTCTGAGAATAGATTGATAGATTAAGCCTTCTATTCCCTGGCATCTATATGTTCAATCTAACTATAATCTGGACGGAGAAAAAGATATTGATTGTTCAGTAAACTTTACTTACAGCACTGAAAGTAGTGATAGATTCCTGAAGGCGTTCTGCGAAATGTACCTTAGCTGGTTCTTTGAAAGGTCACTGAGAAAAAAAAAATGTTATGTAATATTTGGCGCTAAAGAAACGTTTGCTGTTAGAATTACACCAATCTGGAAAAATGTAAATATAGGATTACTGACTTTAACGAATCGTTAATTGGAAATGGGCTAAACAATTTATGAAAGCTGGATTGAGACTACATATTTCCCAGACTCAGATACAGTGTAGATATATATTGTGTATAGCGTTTACGATGTAACTGCAGTACAGTAAAATGCATAGCACATGTTTGTGGTAAATTTTGTTCAAGCGACTAAAAAACTGACGCTTTTATCAGTACTAATACCTTAGCTTCAATACACTGCTTTTGATGGTTACGAAATTAACTTTAGAAGAGATGCACTTCATGGAGCGCGGCAGTGTTGTGTTTACCAGGTTATTTAAAGCTTTAAAGGCTTCAACCCATGCTTTTGTGCGTGTACCGTTTTGCGTTTATTAAATATCATGTTTCTCCGGTTGTTTTTCAGGGTTTCGAATGAGCATCCTGATAGAAGAAACCACTATTATGCTAGTTTCGTACTGATATTACCAGTCGCTTCGTTGAAATTTAATTGGGTCTTAATTGGGATTGGAATTTTCTTGTATATAGCTTTTTTACATTTTATTGTTTATCTTAGGCAATTTATTCTTATAAGGAATCCTCGTGTTCTGTATAAACTACCCTAATTATGCAGATATCACTTTTATATATTTAGTTTTCTTCGATTTTGATTTTAATTGTATTATTTTGATTATCTGTGTAATTGAATTGTGTAAATAGATAAATAAATAAATATTGTGAAAGGTGCGATTCACTTACATGCTCTTTAGTAAACTGAGGTTCTTAAAGGCGTCGTCATGAATATATTGCAAAGAATTCATGGAAAGATTTCTGAAAGAAGAAAGTGACATACTTGTCAGACCTAACCTTCAAGGAACTGTTTTAGAGAATCAGATCTAAATTACGTCGTTTGTACATATCCCTTCTATTTTTCTAAAAACGAGCATCCTATAGACTGAAGATTTTCATACAAGACAAAAATTACCGATGGCTCACGTTCTGTGTTAATTTGCGCATTTAGCTGTTTAGTCCTAGTCTGAAGTCCTGGAACTCTACTTCAACGCAACGGAACTGATACAATGGCGTTGTAAAAAACAAAACAAACAAACATAAAACACACACAGGCAAGTGCACTTTAAATTTGATAGTTGAATTATGTTAAAACATACAATATCACCGTGTTTGAAGGGGTATGGCTCGGTACTTGCTCAATACCCATGCAGTCAACTTTCAATCGAGTTGAACTGGATCTCTTGCCAAATAACGAACAGGTACATTTTTGGGGGCAATGCACGCTGACGCTTGACACCACAAACCATGAAAGGTAAATCAAAGTAAAGCACTTTAAACAAAAACACATTTTCAGAAAAATACTTGGAGCCTACAATGTTGCGAACAGAACATCTGTTGATAAGTGCGGTGAAAAGGCAGCGCAAGCGGTTTTCAGGTCAACCGAAGCTTGGGAACTTTAGCGTTACAGTTCCTCAAGGAATATTTATAATCTAGAAATTTTGATCAAAGAATCGAAAGACCGTTTTAATTACATGTCCAGAACCAGAGTTATTCGAAACCGGGTCTTTTAATTTTTCCCTAGTTTCGGAGACGTTGTGATAACGTGGAAATATTTGTTTTTTGTATTGGCTTGAGTGCTTTTTCACAGTGTAACGACTTCAATCGGGGCCAACCAGGCCGTGTGCGTCACAAGATTCGACCAATCATGCGTTATTTGAAGAGTGATTTTCGCGCTTGGCAAGAGCCCGTTTTCAGAGGTGTATATGGTGAAATTTTCTCTTTATTCCAAGCTTGTTTAGATAATATCGACACTATACCGCCGTGGAAAGTTGTTGGAACACTATCTTGAAACTAGTTACGTTGCTTTTAAATATTTTGCTTTCTTGAGCGTTTGAGACAAGTTTGAATTGCTCAGTCATGTGCAGGCCGCCATGATGATTTGAGTGTTATTTTCTCCCTTCTTCTTCGATTCATTGCTGGTTACTGTTAGCGGTTTTATCGGATTATTTTGGTCATCTTGTTTCTTCAACCTTTCTTCTTTGTAAATTTTGTTGTCTACCCTGGTCTACGCCTGTTAGTTTTCCGTTATGAGGCGTTGAACGTTTCTTGGAGTGAAGAGATCGTCTTCCGGGAAACGGGCTGAGAAAACATACCGAAGCGAAAGCTGACGAAGCGAGTATTTAACGCCAAATCCAGGAAGAGTTTGTTCCATTTTCATAGCCCCATGCGCGGAAACTAAAAGCGTGTAATTTGCATGAAATGTGTGCTGTTGGTATGCAAATCTTCATGTAAACTTAAGTGAGGGAATCAATTGTTTTAATCTCCACCAAAACGCAAAATAGTTATCTAAGATCTTCAAAACATCATACAGGATTTTAAAACTGTAAGGTTAGGTTTATAACAGAATCGATAAAAACTGCGCTCACTTCAATGAACGCACAGACAAGATCGTGGTTTATTTCTGCTGCCGTAGCTTTGGTAAAATTCCCATTGTGCTGTAATTGTTCGGCTCTTTCGGTCTGTATTTCCCTTGCCTAATAGAAGGTTTTATTCGTGCATAAGGATTAAAGACAGGCACTGTTTGAAATATAAGATATACTTGTCGATGAAAATAAAATTGTTATGAGAGGCGATGCAAGATTTCTCACCTTGCTCTTTGTTTGCCTTACCCTCTCCTTGCTCGATAATAAATTCCATCAAACAGTACTAAAGTACCAGTTTTTTTTTATTTGAGCAAATCCAGGTATGAACTACAGATCTCTTTCACTCCGAGATAAAAATACTGACAGATTAACACAGCGGAAGCAGGAAATCGCCGCCTAAAATCGAGTCGGCCTTTCTATCATCTCCGAATCGCGATAAACTTATTGATATAGCTTTATGAAGCCAACAGCAAGCATCTACGGCCACTACTAGATCTTGAAAATTCTTGAAATCGCTCTCTTCCGTAATGTTTTTCAGAAAAGGAAGCAGTGGTTTGATCTCGGGTTTTGATCCATGTTTCTCACAAGATGCGTACTCGACCGTGTCACGATTAAAATGAGGTACATTAACAGTATTACCCATGAAACTTTGTGCTTCGTGACGCACACCGCCTGGTGGCAACCTATGAACTTTCAGCCAATCAGAAACCGCTCCTTTAGCAAAAAATTGGGCGCGCAGACCACAATGGGAACTGTCCTATCTTCCGATTGGTTTGTCTCGATCCTAAATTTTCCGCCGTTTAGAATGGCTTTCTTCTAGCGATAGCCAATCATAGACCAAAGAATCCTGTTTTCATTTTTCTCGTGATCAAATTTAAATTTTTACCTGTTGACGTGCGTTGCCGTCTTGGAAGTGAAAGTCGAAATCATGTCTGTGTAGCTGACAATTAATCAGTTTAGTGGTTCTCACGATAATGCTAGAAACTTGCCACACCTTGCCCGCCAAAGGGTTCTAGATCTCCCTATTGCCAATCTCAACGTGCGATCCTTGGAACCGGAGGAAAGTTTAAAGACATACAGAATGCAAATGAAATGCCACGCAAAACCATACTGAGCATACTTTCCCATTCCGCGATCGAACACCTTGTTCATTTTTTGTTTCTCTTGTTGCTAAAATATTTCTCCGGGGATGAAAGAAAAAAAAAAACGCGTTTTTAGAGCAAGCGAGGATTGGGATTACTCCTTGTCTTCTTGGTAAAACAGCGCCCAGCGACAGCCCGGCCGTTAGTTGTTTTTTTTTTCTTGTTGACCACAAGTATTTCTGTTAAGGAAAAACTTACCCTTCTTTTTTTCACAAATGAATATTCTTGACCCAGATCTAGAATGATGACGTCTAGTTGTAGGAATAAGAGAATACAATTCAACGGTAAAGAGGACACTCGCGATATTTTCAAACGTCGTCTTGTAACCAGACTGCATGCTTTTCCTTCATAGATAGAAGGCACTTTTATACCCCTTGCCAAGCAATAGGTATAACCAGCCTTCAATACATATAAAACAGCATGTATATTTTAGAAAAAGTAGCCACAGAAGAAAGGCGGGTAAGTGTTTAGGACACACCATTCTAAACGGCGAAAACATTTAGGATCGAAACCAACCAATCGAAAAATAGGGCAGTTCCCAATGAGGTCCGCACGCCCAATTCTCTGTTAAAGGAGCGGTTTCTAATTGGCTGAAAGTTGTTAGGTGGCCCCAGTTGAAGTCGTCACACTGAAAAAATTATTTTTATAACATTTCCGAGCAATATTATAATGATTGTTTTCAGTGGATGTCATAAGCGGTAGAAAGGGCCTGGATCCTTCAAAAACCTAACCTTCAGGGAACTGTTCTAGAGAATCTGATTAAAATTGCGTCGTTTGTGTATTTTCTTTCCATCTGTCTAAAGATGAGCATTTTAAAATTTACACGCAAGACAAAATTTGCTGTCAGCTCACGTTTTGTGCTAGTTCGCGCATTTAGCTGTTTCTAAGTCCTAGTCCAAAGTCAAGGAACTGTACTTCAATAATGCTAGCGAACTGATACAATGGCAAACAAAGTAACAAACCAACAAACACTAAGGTCACACACCAGCCAGTGCTCTTTAAATTTCAAAGCTAAATTATGTCGTGATCAACACTTACAATATCACCGTGTTTGAGGGGATATCGTTTGGCACTTTCTCAATACCAATTAATACAGTCAACTTTGAATAGGGGTGAACTGGATCTCTTTCCAAATAAGGAGCAGGTGCATATTTTTTGTTCACTGCACGCTGACGCCTGACACCAAAAACCACAGAAGGTGAATCAAAGTAAAGTTCTTTACAGTGGTCCTAAAACAACTGAGTGACACGTGTAGTGAAGAGGCAGCGCAAGTAACCTGAGATCAGGCCCAATTTGAGCGGTTCTCATACATTCTCTCTAACGGCTACCGCTGAAATTGGGCCTGATACAAACTATTACAAGTTTGTGCTCGTTACGGCCAGATTTTGGCCGTAACGCTGATTGGCTGTTAGAACAATGCCACAAGATCTGATTGGCTGTCGGAAACGCCGCAAGTTGAAAGCGCTTATTCCTCGCGTGGTTGTTTCGTGAATGATCCGTCGTCGGTGGAGAGCAGGATCGATTTTGCTGTCTTTTTTATCGTTTTATGGTCTTATGGTAGGTAAATATGCCTTAATATGTGCCATGGAAATTCAGAAAATTCATGTGGTTGTTCATATCTTCTCAGGATTTGCTTTATTTACGGAAGGTGAGTGTATCGCGGAGTTGAATCCCTCTGCAAGTTGTTGACCGGTAACAAGGTGCATTTTGATTTACCAACAAACGGGTGCAAATCAAAATACTGTCCATCTTAAAACTGGTTTCATTTGAAAGTTTAGCCGGCAATGACTTCTCTGAACGGAGTACGCAAGCGGAGGCTCACTGCGAAAGAAACCTCAATCGCCAACTGTGAAGTATTAGACGAAAAATATGGCATCGCTGTTCAAGGAATTTCAGTGTTCACAGACTGGTTGTTTGACTACGCTTTTTGTTCAAAATAAACCAAGAAAACTGGTGTCCTCGCTCGTTGGCTGTTTGCTTTTGTTTTTAAAGATTTATGTACTGAAAATTGGGGGAAATTGCCGAGGAAAATATCAAGACAACGGAAAAATAGAGATTTCAGAATTTTAAATTCCAGAGCGCCTTGCCAAAATAATAAAACTAGTAGAACATCGTGTCGCCGTCTTTTCCAAAACTTTTTACCTTCTACGCCAACAGAAGTAACCTTCGAGATCTCCCTTAATCTCGCAAGAAGTTAAATGTGATTGTGCTGACTGTTTTATTTCTAGCTGAAAAAATTAACAGATAAAAGCTATTTTTTAAGTCATCCAGTCTGCATTTTTCCAACGCGTGAAAAATTTGCATACTAGAAAAACAAGCAACGGAAGTAATTCTGATTGGCTGATTCGGCAAATGTCAATCAATCAAAAAAGTGGGCGGCAGACATTTCGTTAAAGGTTTGTATCAGGCTCTCTTTTCGTTTCGTCTTGCCCGCCGGAATGTAATTTTCAAAGCGAGACGAAAATAGAGCCTGATCTCAGGTTACAGCGCAAGTGATAATATCAACCGAAGCTTAGCGTTCATTTCCTCAAGGAAAATTTATAATTTAAGAGACTCGATCAGAGAATCGAAAGAACGTATTCATTACATGTCCGGAGTCAGAGATGTTTGAAACCAGAATATTTTGGATTTAATCGTAACGTCTTCGTCAGTTTCGAAGGTGTTGTGATAACGTCGAAATAGTTGTTCTTTCTATTGGTCTGAGTCCACATTTTAAAAAAAATATTTAGAACTTTTCCGAGCAATATTATAATTATAATTTTACTCAACGCATTTGTCTTCTTGTTTATAGATATTCACTTATTTAAAACATTTTTGTAACAGATTTTGGTTTTAAAATTAAGTTAAAAAGAAAGGAAAAACAATCGCTACTCAGGACGGCTTCCATATCTTCAAATGCATGACTTCTTGATGGATAGCGTATACGTATTAGCGGAGCACGCAGCGGAGAACCATGATAAATATATGAAAATTGGTTTTCAATTCATCTGAGGAAAAGTATAACGATTATACTTTTTACATCCCTCACTCAGGAGATCCGTAAAAGAAACAAAACTGCGTTGAGGTCTTACTTAAGACTGTAGGCAAATTGTTTTTCCATACGGACATTCCTAGGCCGGCAAATAACGTAAAATAAATTTTTGCTACTCAAAATTTTACTTCATCTTCTAACTTACATGTATGTATGTGTGTTGATGTAGCGTGTGATCGAAAGGAAAACAAAAACTAAATTTTTAATTTACAATTAACAATTAATTACCATTAATTTATTTATATCGCATTTGGTAGAAAAGTCACGATTTTTTTAGTGCCAAACAGGGATAGAAGAATCAGGGAAATTGAGCCACATAATAAAAGTTTGTGATAAATATTTTGTTCGGCAAAAGACGGACTCAGTCGGGCGAGATCAAAACTGCTCAACACGTTGAAGTCCTTTAATTTTACGGGCATACAACGTACGTTGTTCCCGTTCCCATAAAACTTAATTCCACAGCGATACTTTCCTGAATTAAGGTATATCGTTTGAGATTAAATTAAAAAAAAAAAAAAAAAAAAAAACTAGTAACAGTAACGTTAATTGTTATTGGTCTCAAAGGGGTGGCGGTGTCTTAGTCAGTTAAAGTTTTTGCTCTTTTACGGCTACCGGTTATGATATATTTTTTTTCAGTTACGGTTAACAAATTAAAAAAGTTAAAAATAAATTTCTTTTGTTTCAGATTAACCTCAAGTTTCGTATCTTTAAAGGAAAATAAAGGTCTTCGGATCATCTCAGGATGAAATAAGTTATTCTTTTCAACAATTTTAATGTTTGATCAATAATATTTTTATTTTAAAGTATTCTTATTCTAATATTATTTGGGCATAGAAATATAAACTGCCAAAAAGGAGATCAAGCTGTTTGTCTTCTTTTGCATCTTGACGTGATTTCCTTTTCTTTGTTAATTGCTACCGGTTCATGCCTCGCGTTGCTTTTTTTTGCTATTCTGTTCCCTTTTTACAACTGCGATAAGGTCATTACGCAACTGAGAAAAGACCGTGCAACCTGAACTGAAAAACAACGAGCAAATAGGTTGAGAACTAGAACATTTATGTAACTCTCACAGTGCCGGAGCCAAGCTGAGAAGTACGGCATTGAAGATCTCCGAATATGAAAGTTTTCTCCTTCTTTTAAAATGACATGCGCTTTTTGCTTAAAATAGAGAAAAAAAAGGTTAAGCTATTGCCAGGCAACGAACCTTTATTTTGTGAGGAATGGAAAGGATCATTTCTGATAACAGGTATAGCCGGTTCATGTAAAAATAAACTTTATGACCCTTTATGAAAAAGCAAAAGCTCGCACGCGAAAGTACAGAGTCAAAGTAGCAGCGAAATAAGAAACGCTACCGGTCATAAGTGAGTTAATCTCGGGAACGACTTTTTTTACGATATCTTCTTTTACCCTATTTACGGCTAATGGTTAAAATTTAACAATTTTTAGGGCTGTCGACTAAATTTTTGGTCGTTTAACGACTATCGGTTAACCTCATTGAGACTCTCTAATAAAGGAAACACACGGGATATGCAACGATTAGCATTTTATTCATTTCTTTTCACTCTTTTTTTTATACAGAAGATAGGAGATAACAACAATATAGTACCTCACTTTCAACATTGAGAGAATATGACATTTTACACCAAAGTGACAGCTGATTTATGGAACACTAATAAGTCACTGGCAGGTTTCGGTTTTCCATACTCTTGTAAGTCGATACTGCATTGTGCAACACTGTCCAAGACAGTTATTTCTCTTGATGTTCAGGATATATAGCAAAGTTATGCGTTGCTTCACCCTGTTGGTTAAATTATGAAAAAAAGACTCACGGTTCAGATTGGACATCATTACGTATAATTTTCTTTCGCTAATTTAAATCATTTAAATTTAAGGAGCATGGGAAAGACTGTTTGGTGAAGGCTTTTTTTCATATCAATGCAAGCAAATAGAAAAAAAACTGTCACTTATTGCGAGTGTTAGGGCCTCACATAACTGAAGAGAACGAAAGCTTGCAATTGTTGACAAAGTTGGGAATAGTATGCTGCATTTCTGTGCAAATACAGCCTAACTATGAGCTCTCTTTTGAAATTTTTTTTCTTGTGTGAAAACTAGCGGTACGTTTATGGTCTTTATTAATTTACATTTCTGTGATCACTGTGTATTCACAAATACCTTTGTTTTATCGAATACAAATTATTAAGACCTTGCGTATCACTGGGTTGTCCATTTCATCCAGAAAATATCAATTTGTTTTGTTAGATGTGACCTGATACATAATAATTTCTTTTACAATTGCTGAGGATTAATTTTTAATCAGTTTCATTAGGTGAACTCCTGTATGCAGAGCTGCCGTTGTTCGTCAAATGACTGCGACCTCAGGCCAAACATCCGTGGGTGGGCATGAAGACATTCTATAGCCGTTCTAAACCAGTGTCGGATGAAGTGGAAGCAGTGTATTAGGCACGAACACAACCTTTTCCAGAAAAAGGACGCGTGGGCAATTCCTTTACCTGTAAATGAACAGGAAAAATGATTTTGTGCTGTAACTGTATTGCAATCATATCGGGAAATTACGTGATGAAGAATTTCGACTGACCATTAACTTTCCCAGAAAAAAGAACAACAACAAAAAAAAAACAACAGCAACAACAAACAACAAAAAATGGGGATTGCCGGCTCTGATGGGTGCACTCATTGCAAGTCACTCTAATGAGGGTGAAACGCTAAGAGCACTTACAACGTGAACAACCTTAGCAATTTATACAGTAATGACAGCAGAATCTTTGAAAACTAAGCAACATTTTTCAGAGACGGAATCCACCAGGAAATTGAGTAATTTTAATTTTCAGTGGACAAAAACCTTGTGCCAGAATAATTTAAAGCACATTGCATTCTTGTTTACATTTTTTTTCAGGGGCTATAGATGTAATTATTCATCCGTTATAACACCAAAGAAAATTTCTCATGGGAGCACGAAAAAATATAAAATGTCAAAGTTCACAAAATGGCATCTTACAGATTCAGAGTTTTACCTGTGTTTTCACAGTTCTTCTGGCCTTTAGCATTTATTTTCTTGGGCGTATCAGAAATTGTTTTTGGTGTTATTACTGATAACCAGCCGTTGAAAAGTGTAAAAAAAGGATGCGACGTTGTTTAAATTGTTCTCGTACAATGTTTTTGTCCTGGTAGATTCCGACTTGATCTTTTGCTGAAATACTTACTGAATGACTGTAGTTGGAATTGTGAATTCTTTTCAAAGGCCTCTGTTCTTTTTGTAGGAGTCTCAACACGGTATAATTTTTAACTCGACCACCTCCTCCAATCCTCCGTCAACAGAAAAACCCTTCCTCTTTCACTAGAAACAACTTCGATGCCGTAGTAAACATATTTTCTTTACCCTAACCAATTTGATGAATATTCTAAATGCCTGATCATAAAGAAAATATAGATTCAAAGAGGACAGACGGCAAATTGTTGATGATCGAAATACTAAAAAAGTCGAAACTGTTAATCAGTAAAATGCCTAAAACGTGCGTGTGCAATAAATTCCACAACTGGTTTCGGCTCCATTAAATGTTATATCAATTGTAAAACATTCAAGGGGGAACCACTCACAATGTGAGCACAGTTACTGGCAAGGTATATGGGTAGAAAAACAACGCAAAGAAAATGTTTGACAAATGCCGCATGACTAATATCGTTGCCGTCGATAATGAGTAACAAATGAAAATTTTTGTTTTGCGAAAACCCATTTGTCATTTTTGAATCATGTTAGCTTAACAAGTCTTCCTATTGCCTTGATACTGTCTTCTAGTGAAGGAAAAGCAGTTGTTCTGTTGATGGATATTGTCCAAAGTTTTCGATGGTGCGGCTTTGTTTGCGAACGCTTGGACAGTTAGTGTTAGCTAACTTCAGGTTTAAAATATAACGCAATTTTTAAACTCTTACCACGGAAGGAAGGGGGAAGGTTTTAGTTTGGAGGAGATTAAAATGGATTGCTGAAGGACATACGCACTTGAAAAAATTAGGCGCAAATTTTAAGGTATGGAAAACCGAAACCAAGGGTAAATTCTGTCTATAATGATGTTACCGTGGGTATATCAAGTCACTGACCATACATGTAAGATTCTTACTAAGACCAAGCATTTTTTTCCATAAAGTCCAGAAAAAAGGAGTATTTATTCTTTGTTACTGTAATTAACTTTGCAATAAAAGTGCTCGAGCAACTACAACGATGGAGTAAACCAGCAACAAGTAATTAGTGATTTCAGTAAACGTATTTCGTTGAACAGGCTAAATATCTTATTTCTGGCGTAATAAAATCTTACCTAAAGCTACCAAAAGTATGGAAGCGTTGAGGACGACAAACAGGATGTTAATTGTTAACGAATCATTTCCTTCGGTGTCGTCAGAGGTGCTGTACATTGCTCCGAGGCAAACGTCAAAGAAGATGACCCAGAGGACAAAGGTTTGAAGAAGGTCTTCAAACTTGCTTTTTATTGGGCGGAAGAAGGTGTAGGCCACACCAAATACACTCACTACTAGTACAGTCAGACCAATTTGGGTAACGCCCTCAGGACCGAAGAGGAAGATAAAAGATATTAGTGTCAGCTTGCGGTACATCTCTGTTATCTCCCAAAACCAAAATTTTGCCTTGTAGTTTTCGTAAAAGACTTTCATTCCAAAGGTAAGTTCTTCATGGAACTGCGATCTTCGGCACTTGCAAATAAGGAACAATACCAATAACGGAAATCCAATGGGGTAGACGGAAAATACGCCAGCGACAGGCCAGTACATATTGTGCTGGGCGGTGAAGCAATGGAGGGAGTAGTCAGACTTCAAGAGGAAGATACACTGATTTATATCATCTGTGAAACAATGCGTCACACATGCACCTGGGAGAGGAATAATTTGGATGATGGTTTTGCTTGTCATTGGATATGACGCCAGTAAGAACAGGAAAATATTTCGATAGCAGGATTTTTTCAAGCTTGAAACTTCGCGTATTTTTTCGCTGTCGGGACAATCCTTTTTGTTCCTGATATATCGTTTTTTCAAGAAGACGTAAGAAAGAATGATGAACACAACAAAGAAATTAATAGAAAGTACCAGGATGAATTTTGAGAACGCATTCAATCGCATTTGAGAATAGATGCAGCTTAACGGTGCAAACTGAAAAATATTCCCTTCAGAAACTCTCAGAAATTTTTCCATGGGGATCAAAGTTACCGGCCACTTTACTCTCGCCAATGCTGTAAAAATACCCGAGATGACTTGATAAAATCCAATAACGATTTTGAAACACGACATGATGACATCTGCGACAGTACGATTATTATCAGTTTCCTTTGAGTCGCCCCAAAAAACCATCAGGAATACGACAACAAAACACAGCGTAACAAAAATGGTTGAAAGGATAGCAACTGCAAACCTTGGACATTTTATGCACGTGTTAAATCTTAGGTAGTAGCCAGTTCTGCAAGAAGCGCATAAGGTTCCTTTGTATCCTTCATTGCAATCTGAGTCAATTCCACCCTTGCAAGACCCAGCATACGGACATTTCACTGGCTTTGGAAGTGAAATGATAAATTTGGAGTAGATCTTATTGTAATCAGGTCCGTATGAGCGGATGTTTTGCACAAAATTCTTATAGGATTCGCTGTTGTTTTTATTTGTCCATTTCCAGTAATAGTCACGTGCAAGTGTTGCTGTGTCGCGATGGCAGTTGATGCCGTCAGCTAGACATTCTGAGCATGGGCCAAAACGATCCAAGCGATAAAATCCCTGAAGACATCTGCATGCACGAAAACCAGCGGTTTCATTGGAAAGCGTACCTGTACAAAAAAAATAAAACGTTTAACATGTATGTAAAAAAATCATCAAGCGTATGTTAGCCCAACTATACAAGAGATAATGGTAACACTTTCTTACGGCAGTAAAGGTGACATGTAGTTAATAGTTGATCTAAGAGATTATACTCATGCTAAGTTATGTTGATGACTGCTCCTACCGTATGGACATGCTTTACAGTCAGTCGCACTTGTGCCGGGGTGTCGTTCCCATGAGACATAAGTCCCTAAGCTACATTTCTTGCATTCTATCTGCCCCATTTGGTCCTGGTAGAAACCTCCTATGTTATTATAAAAAAAGTTCAAATCATTTGAATTTTTGCCTCAAGAGAGGGGAACCAGAATCCAAGTTTCATTGACAAATACTGGAATCTAGTGCCTGTAATCCGCAATCCGTGGAGTGGAATCGATTGCTTTTGGTAATGAACTAATTTGCTGTCATCAAATATGAATTACTGAAGCCTGACGCTGATTAAATCCACATAGAAATACTTGCCGTGATGGTAATGATAATGATAATGACAATGACAATGGCAATGACAATCATAGTGATAATGATAATGATAATGTTAATGATAATGACAATGATAATGATGATAATGATAATGACAATGATAATGATGATAATGATAATAACAATGACAATGATAATGATGATGATAATGATAATGATAATGACAATGATAATGACAATGACAATGACAATGATAATGATAATGATAATGATAATGATAATGACAGTGACAATGACAATGACAATGATAATGATAATGACAATGATAATGACAATGACCGTTTAAGATAGCCCGATCCTATTTACATGCGCGTTGGTTTTGTTTTTGAATCGGGTTTTTCGGCAGGAATGATTTAACCGATTTCCATGATTTACTTATTTTCTTTTAGGTATGAAAACGGTTGAGATATCGGCATATGTTTAAAACGAAAATGGA
>OZ037779.1:2187500-2195000 GCA_964035525.1 Porites cylindrica | reverse complement strand
TGTCTACTGAGTTGCCGGAACAACTTAAGACATCCGTATAAACCTACACAACACGAGAAGAGGGATATCTGCTATACATACATGACTGGCGCATCTCTCCCATGAGATATAGATAGCTGTCGAAGGTTTTTACACGTTATAGACCTGAAGAAAAAAAATTCTTAATTGGAGAATACGAACAGATATAAAGTTGAGTCCAGGAAGCAAACAATTCTAAGAGAGCGGATAACTAGGCTTTGCACGTGGTTGCCCCTTATGAAATAGCAAATTGTATTTTAGAGATACCAGCGTTTTAAGATCAGCAGCTGCTGTATTCTCCATTGTTGAAAATTGATAATAATAATGCCTAAGTGCAGCATAATATGACTGTTTGTTTGGACAATTACAAGACAAGACAAGATGATTTATTAAACTCAGCTCATTTTTACATGACATAAAGGTTAAATTTACATAGGCATCTAAACACATTACAACTAAGGAATAAAAGGAGAATTGTAATAGCAAAATAGAGAGCGAGTTGCAAAGGCTGGATGACCCCTGCAATAAAATACAATAACAGACAGAATTAAGAATATATTTCTTTTTTATGAAAAAAAAAAATGTTTCTTTAGGTGCGCTAAGGCAGATAATTAATTAGAATAACAACTGAGTATAGAGTTCTCTTAAGGGTTTAAAGAAATATTCTAAGAGAATTTCGGAATTACTTATACTTATAGGCAAGGAGTTCCAAAGGGAGAGACACTCCACAAGTGACTGGTAAAGAAAGGGTGTTATGACCATTAACATTTACAAATTGTTCTCTTTGGGATAAGTAAGATTTAAACCAACCATGCCCAACACCTCTTATTCCATAATGGTTAAGCTTAGTTAAAAGGATTGCATGATTAACAGTATCGAATGCTTTTTCCCAATCTATAAATATACCACAGCCAAATTCATTATTATCAATGGACGGGCGAATAGATTGAGTGATAGAAATAAGAGCGTGGGTAGTCGAACATTTTTCTCTGAAACGAAACTGAAGTGGATAAAGTACTTTAAGTTCTTCCAAATAACTGTAGAGGCGATGATAAATGGCTTTTTCAAATAATTTACTAAAGTTGGAAAAAAAAGAAATTGGCTCAAATCTTGAGCCTTTCTTAAAAACAGGAGTAATCCTTGCTCATTTTAATTTCTTCGGAAAAAGACCACTAGCAATAAAAATGCAAGAGGCTTAGATATATAGTCTTTAATAGTTTTCAAAATAGTGACAGGTACACTGTATCGGCGAGAAGACTTGCTAGCATCCCTCTTACCAATAAAAGTCGAGATTTCATGCGAAGTGACGGGGGATAAAAAATTGATGCTGAGTAGTTACCCCTAAGATAGAATGAAGGGCTATGACTTCCCCGGGGATACCCTTCTCGGTAGTCTTACCAACATTGGCCATGCCAAAAAAGTTATTAAAGATGTTAGCAATGTATTTAGGGTTGTCAACAGACTGATTTTTATTCAAAATGGAAGTTATGTAGCTGTTTTTGCATTTACCAACGTTTAAGATCGACCTACTACCAGTCCACAGCCCTTGCACGTTACGCTTATTTAAAGAAACATATTGATTAAAATATGAAGATTTACTATTTTTTCGGATCTTTAACAATCCTATTTCTAAATTTCTTATAGAGAAAATGAAGCTTAGGATTTGGCTGTTTACTTTTAAGTAATTTACTCGCCGCAGCGAATTTCGCTAACTCCGAGATAAAACAAAATTAAACTTCTCCATTCCAAGAGAGTACAATCCTCCTTGACATACCATGGCTTTGCTAACTTTAAGTGTCGGTTTATTCAGTAAGGTAGTTTTACTTACACTTTGGCATTGGATGATAACGCGTTCAGCAGACCATTTGGTAATAATGTTAGCGGGTTGCCAAAAAGTGTCCTGGAAGGAAAAACTGATTAATTACTAGCAAATTCAGTAAAGAACAGTTTAATCAAGGACTTTTATCATTAATTTTTTTTCGGAGGGGGGGTTGGGGGGAGGGTGGGGGGATTGAAAGGGGCGGCCTGACGCAATTCAACCCCCTCCCCCCCAAAAAAATTTTTTTCATTAGAAAATGGGGGGAAGGGATGAGGAGGGAGGCAACATCAAGGGGACATTTTTAAAGAACAATAACAAAAACTAAACTAAAACATCGACTTGAGATAATAATTTGCAAGCGGAGACGAGGTTTGTAGCGAGTTTGCTTAATCTTGTGCTCTTGATCCTTTACCTACCCTAGGGTATAGTTTACTACTGGACGTTATGACGACTATATCTAATTATGATGCCCGAATCATGGCCCGTTTTCTATAAACCTCCTCGGGATGTTAAATATTCAAAATACTGTTCCGCAAAGTTGGCAGTATAAACGTTAACCAGGAAGGTTTCTAGTTATCAATCGTATTTCGAGCGCTGCATTTTTTAGGGGAAAAATTCCCTTGCAAGGACGCGCGCGCACACGAAGGAGAAAAGGAGAGGAGGCTGATAATTTCTATTTACATACCAGTTTAATTACGCGACAACGCTCCATAAACTGTCAATAAAAGGGAAAAAATGATTGAAAAGTGATCGTCTAACGACATGAAACCTAAAACCAATGCGAATGCGAGAATCTGTGTTTCTGGAAAGTTAAGTAAACCTTTTATCAATACTTACACCGTACTAAGGTCGTGGAGGCCGTTAAACGCTTTGTCGCCGATGCTTCTAATCGCATTGTTGTGAAGATACCTGCAAAAACCACAATAGTTAATAATATAATGTATATCTATAATGATACTTATATACCTTAAGTAGGACGTGATACCTATAGGACGATGTCCATGTCCATGTCATGATGAGAAGCTGTACCATTTCTTGGTACGTTTCCGCGAAATAAAGCTCAAGCTGAATTCAGCCTGTTCATGGAGTTCCAGCTCAGCCCAGACGGAGTTAGCCCATCACCATCCGTGGTCGAAGCAATCACAAAAATGCGCATACCCTCAGACCAACATGCTGACTAGCGCGATTTGGGTATGCTTAACTTCGTGGCAAGATTCTGCCCCAATGTGAGTGATATAGTGTAACCCTTAAGAGAATTGACCGATAAAGACGTCTCCTTCAAGCGGATTGACGCACACGACAAAGATTTTGTGGAGTCCTAGAACCTCATCGCTGCTGCCCATGTCTTACGGTACTTTAATCGATCCTCAGTTGCCTGTCACCCCTCAGGTAGATGCATCTGCTGCTGGAGTGGGTGCAGCCCTCCACCAAGATAATCAACCTGTGGCATTTTATTTCTAACAGCCACAGAACAAAGATACGCAATTATTGGCAAAGAATGTCTTGCAATATGCTTAGCATTTAAGAAATGAGGCAGTCTGCTTTACGGAAAGTCAGATATCACAATTGAAACAGACAATTAACCCCTTGAAACAATCTTCAAGAAACTCCTTTACAAGGCACTAAGGCGTCTGCAAGTCATCTGCATGGGGCTACAACGATGGTCATTTCTTGTGAACCACAAGAAAGGAACTTATCAAGTCATAGCAGAAACTCTTTCAAGGGCTCCTCAACCTTAACTCTCTGTAGATAATCTCTGTGGAGAACACATATTTAAGGTGGAATTGGTCACTATGGGTTAGACAACTCTGGCATCTCCAATATTACCCCGGAAGACGTCGGAGAGCAAACTTCGATGGATTTAGAACTGCAGAGGCTGCCCTTTCTCATTTTGACTGGTTGACAAACGAAAAATTGGACCCTTAGTGCGCCCTTACCTTTAAAGATGAATTATCTCCGGCAGATGGTATAGTGTATAAAGGGCAGCAGGCGGTCATCCCAAAGTCGATGAGACCAGCCATGCCAGAGAAAACACGCTTCGGAGCAGGTCTATGCATTCGAAGAGCCAAGGCGTCCCTCTTCTGGCGCGGTATGACTTCTGATATCAAGAATAAGTGCATGTTATGCTCAGTATGTACCCAATATGTTGGTCAAGCTCCTAAATAGCACATGCTTAGCCAGGATATTCCAGACAGACCATGGTCATAAATTAGCCAAGATATCGTCATGAGGATAGGAAAATTGCACTCAGTCACTGCATGACGCTACAGTGACTGGGTAGAGATTGATATACTATCACATAGACTCACAGCAAAAGTTGTGGAGCTCATGAAAGTACACTTTGCAAGGTTCGGGGTACCTGATCGCGTGGTCACAGACAATGGACCCCAGTTCATCAGCACTGAGTAAAAGCAATTTGTCTCTGAGTATGGGTTTGAGCACGTTACCTCTTCCCCATATGGCCACAAAGAAATGGCAAGGCAGAAGCCGCATTAAAAACAGTGAAGAGGATGTATCAAAAGAACAAGGACATTCAACTAGCTCTACTGGACTTCCGATATACCCCCCATCAAGGATAAGAACACTCTCCTGCTCAAAGGCTACTCTCCCGCTGCAAAACGGGTATCCTTCCTATGATGCCTAGACTTCTGCAGCTTGCTGTTGCGTATTTTGGAACAGTTAAAACAGCTGAGATTGAGGAGCGCCGTACTAGAGCAAGACAGAAATTTGGGAGGAATGCTCCATGATGCAATTCAATTCAATGGGAAGACCTATATGTCCCAGCCAGGGGGCGGGGAGGTGACTCTATTGTTTTCCATTTAAGTTTCTTGACCCACTCCGCCTGCCAGTATGACGTCACATAGTAACGGGCAAGAGCCTTGGGTCGCTTGTGCAAGGGGTACGACATGGGGGTACGACAGTTATTTGGGCGAGCAAGGGAAAGCTAAGAAGCTAGCAAATATCGCTATATATCGTTTATTTCATTGATGTGTGTGAGCTTTGCTGCTGCCATAATCTGTGTGTGTAAACCGTTTTGATATTTTGTGTCCGTGATTGTATAATTTTGTTAATTTGTTTCGCCGGCCGCGTTGCGGGATCGCCATCTATTTCACGGGACCGGCAAGGTCATCAAAACTTAAATCTTTTTTTTTCTCTAAAATAAGCAAGGTCTAGTCTCCAGAATAGGAGGTTCTATTGACAGATCACACATGTTTATATTTCATCTATTCTTTTGTTAATTAAACGGGCCTAACTTCATATCATTCCTTTCGAGTGTGGGCCTCTGTTAATCTCCTAATTCTCCACCAAATCCAGTAAAGCTAGTTCGATCGATTATCTACATCGAGTCGACCCGTTGAACCCGAAATAATGCGAAATAGCTTTGAAATACGCGCTTAAGCTGCGAATTTTCCACAAATGTATATTTGAATTCATGATAAATACAGCTCCACCAGCTTCAAACAGCGTCTATGACGGAGAAAAATTGTTTTGATATGACAAAAATTAAATTAATTTGTCAAATCATGTGTGTCACTGTGGTGCAGTGGTCAAGTAGTTGCTTGAACGTGCAGATAAACCGGGTTCGACTCCCGGAGACGCTGTTTTCTGTTTTTTGTACCGTTTTTTTTCTGTTTGGTCTCTTTTTATAACAATATTTTTCCTTTTGGATCAATATATTTTAATCTTAAGTCCGGAGTTTTATTTTGGAAAAGGGGTTTCAAAAGCTCTTGATCTGCATACTGGTCAATCTTACGACCAGAAAAAAAAAACATAAGCCGTCAAGACATGTGCCTCCTCTGAAACAGCTGAATGTTTTTCAGTGTTAGTTGACATCATGACAAACAAAACACAGTACACCACGAACTGTACTAATTTACACCCAACACCCACCACTGGTGACCCACTGGCGAAGGTTAAACCAGTGCCTTTGTACATCGTCTTAATCATCAATATTATTACCCTGAAATCTCCTCTGGGGAAGTTGCCCCCCAAAAATAATTAAACGAAACGTTTATTAGTTTTCGGGATTTAATTACAGAATTACAGTTGTATGCCCAATGCAGTATTATAAAATGCGGTAAAGCAACAAGATTCAATGCTCACAGACTCTCACAAATACCTGTCATACCTCTTTTAACGCTACAGCTAAGCGAACTTTGAGAGGAATGATATGGGGTTCCACTAGCTCTGAGGGGAGGAAAATGCGCACAATGTAAAGTATAATTCATCTTTTGATGAACCTCCTATTGCTGTGTCTAAACTCCTCAATCTAGCTGTGCACTGGCCCTTAAAAGTGTGACCGGTCGGTATAATTGCCCGTAAAATTTGCTCGACGATAGAAAGGAATCTTTAAAATTCATTACACCAATGGACATTTCATTCCAAAAAAGTGCTTAAGTCTAGTTTTCTATGACAATAGAAACCTTAAAATCTCCAAATCCAAGAAATCGGAACAGTATTTCCGTGATAAAATCGCAATTTTTATCCGTCTCTTCTATGAACACTTTGCTCGCCATTTTGAAAGTTACTGACACGAGACGTGACGTCTTACTGGCTGGCGGACTGTACCATAGATTTCCTTGGAGACACCTTCCCCCCCTGGTCCCAGTATACAGGTCGTCAAACAGAACATTCAGACCCTATTAACGATATCGCATCACCAGCCCAGCCGTTACGTTTGACAAATGACCCGATGCCACCTCTGAACCAAGGGCTGCAGTCACCACAAGGGGAGCCCCCTAACCCTAGCAACTAACGTCCCCCAACAAAGAGCCAAAGTCCAGTTATAGCAAGTCCTCAAGTCCAGCACCAAAGCAAAGATTCAGTGGCCAGCGAGCCAAATGAGACGCTACAAAGATCTTCAAGAGCGCAGAAATCATCTCAGTCCACAGAGAGGTCGATAAATAGTGATGTACAGCGCTCTCTAGGACTAACAAAGGAAGTGATGACTCGCTCAGGCAGACTCTTGAGACCACCAACCCACCTAAATTTGTAGAAACAAATTGAGACTTTTTGGACTTTATTATGTGAAATAGAAACATTTATTTGGACACCTGAACGTTGAGTTCTAAGTCTTCGTTGACGAAACGCTTTTAGGGGTAGCCGTGAAAGCCAGTATTTTTTATGTTTAAACTATGAAACTGTGAACTTTCTCGTTAGCCCGGATCATTTGTTGTTAATATCGAGATACTGCGTTATAAGCTTTTTTGAAAAAAAGGGGGATGCTACATCATACCCCCAGCGTTGTTATATCAGACCCCAGAATGCTTTGGGGGTGTGTAATAAACATGACATCCATCTTGTGCGTTTAGACTTCGTGTCTTCTAAGAGGAGGAAGTGATAAATTTATCGGAAGAATAACATACCTGAGTAAACAGATTCAGGCTTCATAACATTTCACTTCGTATTTTACGGTCAGTTCAACACCCTAAATTCAAAGTTTCAATTCAACGATTGTAACGAACAAATCACAACTATTATTACTGAAAAGCTATGAACCTTGTAGCGACCTTAATTTTCAAGTACCGATATAAAGGAATCCGGATTCCACCCGGAATCCAAGTTCCGCCTGACAAAGGCCGGAATCCAGTACCAGGAAAGCAAAATCCAGGGGCACCCAACGGCAATTTTCGGGAAAATATCTGTTCGGAAGACGATTTGAG